>VUQG01006486.1:20588-69463 GCA_015106755.1 Etia nguti | reverse complement strand
GAGTTATTTGGGCATAACAAGGGGCGTTATGCATGGAGGAAAAAGAACACAGCATTCCAAGAAAAACACCTGCTACCTACAGTAAAATATGGTGGTGGTTCCATCATGCTGTGGGGCTGTGTGGCCAGTGCAGGGACTGGGAATCTTGTCAAAGTTGAGGGACACATGGATTCCACTCAGTATCAGCAGATTCTGGAGACCAATGTCCAGGAATCAGTGACAAAGCTGAAGCTGCGCCGGGGCTGGATCTTTCAACAAGACAACGACCCGAAACACTGCTCAAAATCCACTAAGGCATTCATGCAGAGGAACAAGTACAACGTTCTGGAATGGCCATCTCAATCCCCAGACCTGAATATTATTGAAAACCTGTGGTGTGAGTTAAAGCGAGCTGTCCATGCTCGGAAGCCATCAAACCTGAATGAACCAGAGATGTTTTGTAAAGAGGAATGGTCCAAAATACCTTCAACCACAATCCAGACTCTCATTGGAAGCTGCAGGAAGCATTTAGAGGCTGTTATTTCTGCAAAAGGAGGATCTACTAAATATTGACGTAATTTTTCTGTTGGGGTGTCCAAATTTATGCACCTGCCTAATTTAGTTTAAGTAACTATTGCACACTTTCTGTAAATCCTATAAACTTCATTTCATTTCTTCTCAAATATCATTGTGTTCATCTACTATATGATATATTTAAATGAAATTGCTGATGCAAACAACCAATGATTTATAAAGGAAAATAGTGAAAAGGGGTGCCCAAACTTTTGCATCCCACTGTATATAGGAAAATGGAAAATGGATGCAGCAGTTTATGGAAATGTATATAAACATACATGAAATACAGGCATCAAGGCAAAAACAGTTTGTACAATTCTGACAAGCTTGAAAGTCAATATTTGGTATGACCACCTGTATCGTTTAACACAGCTTGAAGTCTCTTAGGCAGCTTTCTTGTAATTTCTTGAAGGAGTCTTCAGGAATAGTAATCTGGGTTCTTAAAGGACATTCAAAGCTCTTCTTTGGATGTTTCTGCCTTTTGTTTTGTTCTCTGTCAAGATCATCACACACTGCTTTTGCCAGTCAGATATTTTCTAAATAGTATTTTTCTGTGTTTATACTTTCATTAGTTTTGACAAGATCCCCAACACCACTGACTGAAATGCACCACCCCATGATACAGACTTCACTGTGTTTTACAGATGGCTACAGACACTCCCTGTTGCACCTCTCCTGACCTCTCCGGACATAATGATGAAATTTTGAAGCAGAATTATCAGATTTGGATTCATCAATACATAAAATCTGTTGCTGCTATTTTTCAGTTCAGCTGTTGTGTATTCCAACCTTTTCTCCCTGTTTTCCTTCCTTAAAAATGGCTACTGTTCATCTGGATAGTTTATTAGTTTTGCCATTTCTCCATTTGTCCTCCACTTATCCAGTTTCCTCAGATTCTTCAAGGATACACTGTACACCAAGCCGAGATAAGTTTACAGTCATCAGCTGTTTGGCGATCATCTTGCTGGTGCAAAAATATAATTTTATGTCTGTCGCACTGTGTTATCATTGGCATTTTCAATGGATTTGACAAAAAAATGGGAACAAATGATATTTTTTTGTAACAGATAAAATTTAAAACTGGTTCTTTTCTGAACTAACTGTTATGTATCAACACAACACTGATTCATCCTTTCAGTTGCTTTTCATGCTTGAATGATTCATAAGTCAGTGTTCGGTGACTTAACAAACAAACAACAAAACATTCCTCTGGTCAGGTACAAGGACTCGACTGAAAATGAAGAAACAAGCAGACAATGTCCAAAGAAAAACTTTGAAAGTCCTTCAGAAAACCTGGAGAAGTGGAACTCCTTAGAAGCAAAAGATAAAGAAATGAGTGGCGGTTCAAGATTTTTGCACAGTATTGTAATTAGGTGGTCCGCACACTCACTGGCAGCTGCAGGGCATCTACCCCTTGCTGGGGGTTCTAGAAACATCCAATATTCATCTTAAAATACATTTACAGGTATGCATATGAACATCCAATTCACAGTGGAGTCTTTTTCATTCACTGCACATTGGGTATGAACAGGTAGGGGGTATTTAAATTGAATTTCAAATGATCTATTTCATGCTGCTAAACACAGAGCCTTCTAGAATAATTCTCTGTTTGTCCGAAAAGTATTTGAAATTCCTCACAGCTCAGCCTATTATTTTTCTCTTAAATAGCCTCCATTTTAATGAACACTGACTTGTTGATTCAGGCGCTTTCCCAGGAGAAACAGAAGAGAAAAACAGCGAGGAAGCTGTAATCACTTTAACTAATTAACTGCAAAGAGCCTCATCTGCATTACTGCACATGCATTTTACTCATTCAATTAATATTGAACAAAAAAATAAATAAATAATGTAATATATATTCCAAGCAGAAACAACTTAAATCCAGCTTGACCTGATTTTTGTTTGATATTTATGGCTTTATGTGCTTTAAATACGGACTCTCCGAGGCCATAAGGTGCTTTTATTTTGGAAACTGCATGACAATTTCATTTGTAAGAATCATATTTGGGCACCTTATTTATATGAAGCTGAAAGGCAGATCAAAAGAGATGTATTTGTGCTCTGAATTACCAATGCATGAATGCAATGCTCTACTGTATGACTGAAATGCGTGGAGTCATTGTGAAGTCTGGGCAGCATTGAAGACAGAAATAAATCTAAAGTGCTTTAGTCATTATTACAGTTAATTAGACATGGGAGCTAAGAAGGGACTGAAAAGAATGATGAGCTCAGAGAGGTGATGAGCCGAGCTCAAAGGAAACAATCAGTAAACTTCCGTGTGCATTTTTCCCCCCGTCGGACTATTGCCACAAACATCTGAGGGTGTAGGTGATCATTTTAGTCAAAGGGAGTAGATGAGTCATTGTGTTTGTGATATTCTTCGCCTAGGCTGTGGGATATGGCAGGATATGAATTTCAAAGTAATCATCTTTGTCATAATAGAGTCAAGGATGCTTTTTATGGCCCTTGATCATAATTAGAGTATCAAATGGAAGAGACACACCAACTTTTACACCCTCGGTGAAAACAACTAAAACACCCACGCAGGAAAACAGGAAGAAATCCTGACAACAGCAGAGAAACTTGTCTTGGAGTAATGGCTGAGTTTGGTTTCATCGTAAATACACAGTCAGTTTTATGTAAGCGCGTTTTATCACTTTTTTCAGTCTCTAAGTACACTCGCCGTGATTTCATTTTCAGTTTTGTAAATGCCAAACCTTTAAAACCGTTGACAACCTGACGGAAGAAAAGAAAAAACTAAACTAAACAAATGTCACATCTTTTGTGGTACTTTGCAAGAAAAAAAACAAAACAGAGTGACAGTGCAGTTGCACAACCGAGGTGCAGTTTTATCCAAATTGTTTGCGGAGACAGTTGGTAAGAACAGCTTGCTCCATGATAACGTTATTCTTTGTGCCTGAGGCTGATTAGGAGAATAGCTTATCTGAACTCCACTTCCCCCTCTGGACCGCACTACCTTTTGTAGGCTGCCAGATCCAGAACCTTTGAATTCCCCCACAGATGCTGCTTCTGGAGTCTCAATGTGGGACCAGCTGTATCTCCATGGGACGGCAAATGTTAGGCAGTGAGGACACAGAAAACACCTTTGCAAAATAATGGCATGAAAAAACGTGTCCCAGTAACCAAAGCCATGCCTGTCATCACGCTAACTAGGCAGAACAGCAGTGATGGATTTAATAAGCCTATTCAGTGCAGTCCAAAGGTCTGAGGCCAGTAGCAAATAATCTTTGCCGTTTTAGTTATTAACTTAATTTGCTGCAAATGACAAAATGAGCTTAATAATTTAAACGATGGCTTAAGTGTCTAATGAAATATACATGCGTTTGAGAAAGTTTTGGTCTGCTTCCTTTGTTTCCTTTAATGACAGAGTGCACTTGTTGCCCCAGCATGATGTGACAGTGTTCCAGAGAGCTTCTTGTAAAGTCTGGAGTGTTTGGCTTTGTGCCCCCACAAATCTTTAATAAGGGTAGAGGTTAGTGGCTGATGATGGCATGGTCACTTACGGCCTTCCTGATTGTGATTTAGATACAACTTATCCATTATCTACAAAGCCTTTTAGAGAAAGCTTCAGTCTAGTCATGATCTGACACTTAAAGAGTCCCTCTTTACTTAGAATGACAATTTGACTTAAGATAGTTTCACTTTGCTTTCATGTCATGTTTTATGCTATAACGGCACTACGTAGTGAGGAATGTTCTGCTGGAAACCAGAGGCACAGTCACATTTAGAGATGATGAGCAATCTATTCAATCCGATTCACTTGAACAAGGCTCTGAAGAGCTATTCAGAGCTACGCTGTGCTCCAATGAAAGGACACAGCTCTAGGAAATCCGACCTTTTGTTCAAAGGGGTAAACATGTTAAATGCGACCTATGTAACTGTAACAGCTGACCCTAGAAAGTACAGATTTTCATTTCTCCTTCACTTTAAGCAAAACATTCTATCAGTTGTTTTTATGTTTATAAATCCAAATGCTTTGAGGTCGTTTCCATTTGTACATGAGATTATCAGAAAAATCACAGATTATCAAAGCTGCTAGATTAGGACTTCCTTCCACGCAGTCAGAATTCCCCTTTGCTCACCTTTTTATTATTAGCCATCAGTTTATAATCATAACACTCTTTTTGTTTCTACCACATTAACTCTCATTAACATGAATATATAAATATATTTATATGTGTGTGCGTGTGTGTGTGTGTGTGCGTGTGTTCTGTCAAATATATGCTTTGCCATTTAAATAGTTTCGCCTAAGAAATTAAAATGAAAAAGTAAAAATACTAATAAGTTAGTATTACCTTCAGTAGGATTAGAGAACTAATCATGACCCCTCTTGTCTTCATGACCCAATGAAAGGAGCGTGACCTAAATCAATCATACTGGGAAATGAGCCAATTTATTTGCAAATAAACATACCAATATGTGCAAGCTGTTTAATCAAAATAACACATTTAATTCTAAAATATAATTACTGCTATTATTGTGCTAAATTACTATATGTTAATAATTATTGTTATCCATGAATTTTCAAATTTACCGTTTTACAATAAGAAGAAAAATAAGTAAAGCACATTGTTTTTATTGTTTTTTTTATTAGGATGACAAATGCCAGCAATTTACGTGCATTTCTGAACAGAATTCGTTTTAGTCGTTTAAATATTTTGTTTCATTAATTTCTGGCTTCAAATTTAGATTAAAAAAAAGTGAAGTTTGTTATTTTTCTAATATATAACAATACAATTTTATTTTTTAACAATTTTTTGACAGATTTCTAAAACATTTTCCGTTTTTATGACGTCGTCTAGTAAGTTACTACATCAACAACTTTAAATAACTTTGTATATATGGCCTATTATGTTTGTGTCTGAATCCAGAAAGGCGGTAGAAAATATTCAATAGTGTTAGACAGATAAAAAAAAAAAATCACTAATTTACAGTCTTTTGTTCATTTCATGTTTGTCGGTGCTGTAGTTGAAAGTTTGCTTGAGTATGTGCGACCAAAATGACTTTTCTTTTCTTACCGAATTCAAACGATTTCCTGTTTGGCCGAAAAGGGGCGGAGTCAAAAGTCTGCTTTACGGTCAAAGTGACGGATATGAAATGTTTTCCTTTTGCGATTTTCATTGCAGAAAAGTAGGCGAGAGGCTCGCGTTCTTCTCTCAGCCAACCATATGGACCCTCACATAGTCGGACAGCTACAGTAAGCAGGAAAACAAAACAGTCTGTAAGTCAAAGTGTCTTTCTTTCCGCTATAGAAACCGTTTGTCACCGTGCTTGCCTATGTGTCATTACATTGTAACAAACTTTGAACTTTGACATTTTTTCTGTAGATGCTTATAAATATCAAAACATCCCGACTGGCTTAAAAAAACTTTCTGAAATTCTCCTTCTGCAGCACACAGCTTATAATTCAACCCTAATTATGGTCATGTGAATGTCACCGTCCTCTCTTTCTCCCCTCATTGACCTTTACTCAGCTCATGTTATATAGATTTTTTTTTTAAGAAGAAGAAGAAGAAGTGCCCTTTCCACTAATCTATACTGACAGCTGCTGTGTCATATCTCTGTGGCAGTTTAACACAGTTTGCTGCTGACTGAGCTTCAGCCATGGTGCAGGAGTACCAGTCCCCTGTTCGGGTCTACAAGCACCCGTTTGAGTTGATAATGGCGGTAAGTGACGTGCTTATATTGAGGAATCTTTTAAATTCACAAATTGTGTGTGTATGTATATATGCAGCCTCCTAGCTCACAGCATTGGATATGAGATTCATATTTGCAAAATATCCTCTAGAAACAAACTAGGGATCAAGGTTTGGCCATCTACTTTTCACTCTAGGGCACTGACCCCTTGATCCGGATGCTATTCAACTTTTCCTCTTATGAAAATAAATAAAGTTCAGATTTCAAAAGTTTTCCAGCTCGTTCCATGGTTAGGTGGCAATTTAAAAGAGACCAGACACTTTCAGAAAATAGTCTGTAGCCTTGTGTGCCTCTGAGGGTCATTTGTCTCATTCTAGATATACTTACTTGCAGTCTGTGCTGTGTGTTTACTGACTTACTGGAATGCTGCATATCTTTTCTTGCCTGCTTGTGCTGTGGTAAATACAATAATATGAAGGGTGCTTTTTTTTTGCATGAAAACACACAGCACAATAAAGCTTCCTTTTTCAGAGCCAGACTTTCCATTTAGTGTTTGGCAACTGGCCTTGATGTTGAATGGTTATGAAAAAAGTCTGCTTATATACACGCTCACCAGCCACTTCACTTGGTACGTCAGTTTAACTGCTCGTTTGGTGCAAATATCAAAAGTGGCCGAATTTCGGTCAATCGCGTTTTTTCTTGTGTAAACAAAGTCTGGCAAATGCAAAGGTTGTGGAGTTTAATCAAGAATATATCAGAATGAGAAAGAAAAATCATTTAAGTAACCTTGAACGTGGCATGGTTGTTGTTCGGGGTATTTTGGAAACTGCTGATCTATTGTGCTTTTTTTTTTTTGCATTAGAACTACAATTCTTAGAATTTTTGTCTTATTTATGCCAGAAGTCAGAGGAGACTCCAGACTGCTTTGAGCTGAAAGGAACCACTCCTTACAGCCAAAGTCAACCCAGTATCAAAGCAAAACGTGTAATAAACACGCCGGTACACTGTGTCCAGTTCATACTTTGGAGAGGGAAAAAAGATAATGGTTGCATTACCAGCAGGGGGAGATAGTATATTTAAAGCCAAGAAGTCAGTAGTAAGCAAAAACATATGAAGTACATTCAAGGGTCCTTAATAACCAGAAGCGATTAAGCTAGGTGGCTAGTGTATATTTACATGTAAATGTGTTAATGATGTCAGTTTAAATGTTTTCCCATGATTATTTTCATGTTGGCTTGAAATAAAGTATCTCCCTCTGCTGTTACTGCAACTTCTGCATGTGTGTATATTTCACGCTTTGGAAAGTATGAAATGGTGAATTACATTCTGCTGTGATACTGGGCTGCCAAGGTAAGCAGAGTGCATAGCACAGATGGAGCAGATGGACTACAGCAGCAGAAGACCACACCGAGCACCACTCCAAATAGCTAAGAACAGGAAACTGAAGCTTACCAATATTGGACAACAGAAGATTGTAAAACGTTGCCTGGTCTGATAAGTCGTGAGTTCTTCATTCAACATTCAGATGGTGAGGTCAGAATTTGCTGTAAACAACTTGAAAGCATGGATCCATTCTGCCTTGTATCAGCGGTTCAGGTTGCTTGTGATGTAATGATGTGTGGGATATTTCCATGACACACTTTGACCCCCTTAGTACCAACTGAATATTGTTTAAACACCACAGCCTACCTGAGTATTGTTGCTGACCGTGTCCATACCTGTATGACCACAGTGTGCCCATCTTCTGATGGCTGCTTCCAGCAGGATAACACACCATGTCAAAAAACTCAGATCATCTCAACCTGGTTTCTTGAACATGACCATGAGTTCACTGTACTCAAATGACTGCCTCAGTTACCAGATCTCAATCCAATAGATTGCACCTTTGGGAAATTCACCCCAAAGATGTGAAATCAGCAAATCTGCAGCAACTGTGTGATGGTGTCGTGTCCATATGGGCCAAAATCTCTGAGGAATGTTTCCAGCATCCGTCTCAGAAATAATGGTAGTTCTGAATGCAAAAGAGTGTCCAACCCAGTGCTAGTAAGGTGTAACTAATGAAGTGGCTGGTGAGTGTGTATTTGAGGTGTCTGTAAGTCATTAAAGTTCAGCGTGGTTGTTGTTTTCTTATCATGTGTTGCCTGGGCAGAGGTCAGGAGTTCTTGAGTTGTTTTGTGGGGCAGTTTTTAAAAACAGCTGTAAGTTATGTAAGTGCCACGCTGACCACTTCTCTTATCCTTTAGACAGCAAACAAAATGCAACACTAAGAAAAAGAGGCCACAGCAGAGTTTGTCAGCAGAAAACTTTGCAGCTTTATTTATATAAATCACTTCCCTTTATTCCAGCAGTATTCAATAGTTATACAGGGGGGAAAAATCCATTAAAATTCCATGCTATAAGCTGGCTTTTCTTTAAATGGAATATTTTTCGTTATGATACTGATGCATTGCTTTTTCCCCCCCTGCAAATTGCAGTTCTGGGCTAAAAGCATAAGCACAAGAACACCAGGCAAAGGAGAAATAGGACAAAAGAAAAATAAATGCGGATTTCCGTGAGGGGCACCTTCACCTGTGCGGTCTGCTCTTGGTGTTTTCTCTTAAGTTACACATTAAGCCAAAGTGTTGCACAACATCCTTGGTGAAGGGTTGTAGAGACTGCGATGCTGCAGCGGTTACAGTTTGCCGTGCAGCTGCTACACAGAGTTAACACAATAGACTGATAACACCTACACCGGAGCCATTTGATGCTTCCCCATGGAACATTTGCAGGTCTGAAAATTCTTCCTGCGTCACTGCAGGTTATTGAAAAGACTCTCAAAATAAGCCCTTTGTGAAAGCTAAATAACAGCTCCTTTAAGAAAAGGAAGAAGCCTGTGACAGCTTAAAGAGGAGAATCCAAATGAACAGCCAACTACCTCTTCTGCTCCCATTTATCTCAGAGCTTCTCATTAGCTCCCTCACTGCTACTGACAGCTGTTGCTCAGGCTAAAAGTGCTAATCAGTGTCCTGGATATTACTGAATGTTTAACCAGTGACGTCGTTGTTGTTCCTGTCATGGCATCTCTTAATGACTCTCCGGGGGCTTTATGTAACAGAACTAGGTGCCTGTAAATGGATGACACTTGTAGAATTGCATTTGATCAATATCACCAGAAGAAGTAAAACATTGTTTATGCCCCACAGCCACACAGACCTTTGATTTGAATGAGCTTGCCAATGCGAGATAAAATGGTACGAAAGAGTGAAAAGTGCTGTCTTTCTGACGTTTTGCTTCCTCAGGGTTTGCTTTACCTAAAACACTAGAAACCCATGTTTTCTTCTTTTTTTTTTTTCCTTTTATATATATTATTAAATATTTCGTGCCTCCATTATGTGGTTATGCTCATAATGCTGAAGGGGGAATAGGCAGAACAGAGCTTTCAATTTGTCTGCAATCAGTGAAACATACTGTTTTTGTTAGTTTGCCTGTTGCACAGCGCCAGTCAATGCTGCTTAATTAGCACGGAAACATTTCCCAATAATTTTCTTAGTGAATAATTTCATCCTGTTGATTGGATTGTTCATACGCTGTGCTGTATTGATGTGTGCAGGATGTGCGAGTTTGTCTGTATGTGTGTGTGTGTGATTTTGAGAGTTTAGCTTTTTAAACTTTTAAAATCTTAAGTCTCGGCTAACTTGGTGATTTTACTGTTTAATGCAGTTCCTCAAGATATTGACAGTACTTTTCTATCGCATGGTGAAATGTTTATTTCGCTATCCACACCATTACACAGGCAGCTGTCCGTATCATAAAGGTCTAGTTCATCCCCTGCCTTTGCTTAGTTATCAATAGTTTTCTATCTGAAGCTGCACTGCCCCTTGTTAAGTAACATCTTTTACTGCAGATCTTGAAACGTCTGCCTGGCGGCTCAGTCAGTGCATACAGGTGGCCCTGGTAATAGTGGCTCGGGCAGCTGGTCACATACTTTGGTCTTTAAAACACGTGGCAATTACTGCTTGTAAACGCTGCAGGCTGTTGCTGTCTGCAAAACATAACATTTTAATAGGTATTTACATAAGCTAAAGTTGCTAACTACAGAAAAAAGCACCCTAACCTGACACAGTAGTCCAGTGCTATAAATCTATTTAGCCAGTAGTTGTGATTATAGTTTTCTATAAGCAGCTTTCCCTTCCTAACAGTGAGCTTCCTCACTGAGGCAAAGCTCCCAGTGGAACAAACTGAATGGACCCAGGCAGGCCATTAATACAGACAACATAATAATAAACCCAATCAATCAATTTTCCTATATAAATGTCTTTCAGGCCTACGTGAGACGGTTCCCAAAGTGTCCATTGATTCCAATGTTTGTGGACAGCGAGATCATAAGTGAGAGCCAAAGTGATGATGGATGCGTGCTGGTGACTGAGAGGCGCTGTACGATCGACATCGAAGCCCCACGACTTCTCAAACGGGTACCTCGCTCTGACCTTATAGGGGATGAGGGCGGTAAAGCAAAGGAAGTGGTTGCTATAATGTGATCTTTTTTTGTGAAGTACAAAAATAGGATGCTTAACCCTTTATTTAGTGAAATACTTGTAAATGATGCATTTTGGCCTTGCACATCTTATTGGAAGATAAAAGATGTGACTTTTTGCAGTACTGTCACTGTTCTGTTGCAAATCAAGTAGCTGTATGTGCCTCCTGTGAAAATGCCCAGTTTGAAAATGTAGCTTATTTTGTTTCTTCTGCATGTAGATTGCCGGTGTGGATTATCTGTACTTTATCCAAAAAAACTCTCTGAACCACAGAGACAGGACCCTCCATATTGAGGTTCACAATGAGACTTTTTCTAACAGAGTCATTGTCCGTGAGAGGTGCAGCTACACGGTGAGTCTGAGAGTCAAACATGGTAATCAGGTGCTTAGAATGTGGCAGCGTGTAGCAGGTTTATTTCTTTGTTTTTATATAAACTTTTACAACGCCTAGTGCTTGCCGGATGGTACAGAGTCCCTGCTAAAGGCAATGCAATATGTGGTGCATGAATTATTCATCTTAGGTGATCCTCCCATAGTGTGCTCAAGGCACTAAACAGCTAGTGTCACCAGGTGTCTTTAAAGCCGCTGTTGTCTCAGTCAGAGTTACTACAATACTGCTCTCCCTCTTAAAAGATTCTTCGCACAACTTTTTGATGAAGAAAGTATGAATTTTGTATGACAGTAATTTTGCAATTACTGAACCAGCCACCTTGCTACAGTTGCATGTCATCTTCTTTAACTCTTCGTGGCACAGATTCAACAATCATTCCTCAGAGATTTTGGTTCATGTTGACATAATAGCATCACATAGTTGCTTCACATTTGTCGGCAGCACATATGTGGCCTGAATCTCTTGTTCCACCACATCCCAAAGGTGCTCAATTGGATTGAGATCTGGTGATTGTGGAGACCATTTGAGTTCAGTGAACTCATTGTGATGTTCAAGAAGCCAGTTTGACATGATCTGAGCTTTCTGAAATGGTCTGATCCACTGTAGTCATAAAGAGATGGACAGCAACAGTACTCCAACCCATCTGGCACCAATTTTCTTCCTCATTCAGATGCTGAGTTTGAGCTTTAGTAGATTGTGTTGACCATGTCTGCATGCCTGTATGCACTGAGTTGCTACCAAGTGATTGGCTAATTAGATATTTATAATAACAAGCAGTTGAGCAGGTGTACTTAATGAAGTGGCTTGGGAGTGTATACTGTTACTTTAAATAATCTGTGCAGTACCCTGAATCATATTACTTTAGAAGGCAGTTAAAACTGTGATGACGAAATATGTAACCATGTAAGCACTGATGTCATATTTTGTATTAAACCTCAGCTTGTGCTTTGTTTACATAATAAATAACAGTTTGGTTGAATTTCAGTTCAAATACATATGCGCGTCCTCTTCCACAGGTTCATCCAGAGAATGAGAGCTGGACTTGCTTCGAACAGTCGGCTAGTCTGGATATTAAGTCTTTCTTTGGTTTTGAAAGCACCGCAGAGAAGATAGCAATGAAGCAGTATGCTAGTAGCATTAAAAAGGTTTGCATAATTTACTTCATTTGCTTTCACTTCGTGGTCCAGGTACTGTCAAAATTAATTCAGTCTCTCATTTCTTTCAACTGATGAAGGGCAAAGAAATTATTGAGTACTACCTCAGAGAGCTGGAGAAAGAAGGAGTCACTTATATACCTCGTTGGACCTCCACTGTTGACTCTGGCACAGTCACTTGGAGGCGCCAGCTGCCGCCCCCCTCTGCTGCCAGAGCCATCCCAGTGAACAGTGCCAAGGACGGGCTGCACTCTAAAGACTCGTCTTGTTCCGCAGAGCTAGTGACCGGTTCGCCTGACGGTCAGTGTGCGCTCGCTAATCACATAAAAGGTTTAATATAAACGTTAACATAAAGTGAATTTACTGACTGAGATATAAAAAAGTGGGGGAAATAGATCAGTGGGTGATTTATACAGCAGTGCAGGAATTCTCCCATAATTGCACTGGCAAAAAACCTCAAACAAAACAGAAGCAACATTTTAAGTGTTTGATAAAAACCTGCAGAACTCACCATGTCTAATTATTTTCAAAATGCTGAAATTGCACTATAGTCTTCAGTCTGTTGCATGCAATAATGTGTAACATTATGCTGTTATTGTGTTTTGGCCTGTAGACAAGTTGGATGCTGACTACATCAGACGTTACCTAGGTGATTTAACGCCTCTGCAGGAGAGCTGTCTTATTCGGCTGCGTCAGTGGCTGCAGGAAACCCACAAGGGCAAGGTCACATATAAACAAACCCAGTTTCTTTCATTAGAGAACAGTTGGTGCTGCGATATACAGTATGCCTTTATTTCTAAGACCATCACACAACCGGTTATTTTGCTCTTGCTTCCACTCTTACTCTGGCTCAGTTTTGATGCTTAGAGACATACAGTGCTGTAAAAAAGTATTTGCACCCTTCTTGATTTCTTAGTTTTTTGCATATTTATCATAGTTGTATGTTTCAGATCATACAGCAAATTTTAATATTAGACAACGATAACCTGAGTAAATACAAAAGGCAATTTTTAAATTATTGTTTTATTTAAGGAAAAAAAGTCATTCAAACCTCCCTGGTCCTGTGCGAAAAAGTCATTGCCATCCTCTGTAAAGGGGTACAAAGCCATTTCTAAGGCTTTAAGACTCGAGCCATTATCCACAAATGGAGAAAACTTGGAACAGTAGTGAACCTTTCCAGGAGCAGCCAGCCTACCAAAATTTCACCAAGAGTGCATCAACGACTCATCCAGGAGATTACAAAAGAACCATCTTAAGACCTCCAGGCCTCACTTGTCTCAAATAAGCTCAAAGTTCATGATTCAACAATAGGAAAGAGACAAAAGATGACCATTATGGAAGGTTTAAGTCCTCCTTTATCTACATAAAACTAACAGCATATCATAAAAAGAACATCAAACCAAGAGTCAGACATGGTGGTGGTAGTGTGATGGTCTGGGACTGCTTCGCTGTTTCAGGACCTGGATGAGAAAGACTCAAACTCTTGCAGTTGCTGCTGCCAACGAAGCAAAACCAGTTATTCAGTTTAGGGGGCAATTATTTTTTCACACAGCACTTCATGCAATTTGCAAAGATTATATACTAGAGCTTCCCGCCAGCAAAGCATTAAAAAATTCTTTGGATTCATCAGCATCTTTAACGATGTACCTGTTATGTACAGATTCCAAAGGATCAGCATGTGCTACGCTTCCTAAGGGCCAGAGATTTCAACCTCGACAAGGCCAGGGAGTTCCTGTGCCAGTCACTGACCTGGAGGAGACAGCATCAGGTGGATTTCCTGTTAGACACGTGGAAGCGCCCACAACTGCTCCAGGATTATTATTCTGGAGGCTGGCACCACCACGACAAAGGTACTGAGTGAGCGATGCTGGCTGATATTGTCGTTATTGTGAGGCTTTTTTTCTCCAGGCAGAGGGAAATTTTATCAGCTAATCTTAAAAGCCACGGGGATTTAAGCTTTTGTGTTTATATAGTTCTGAAACAGCCTGTTAATTATTGACTGCAAAGTCTGAGCACCATCTGTCTTCACTCCCATGTTTGGAAAAGGATTTTATTGCTTTTAACAGCTCAGCTGATCCAACTGATCACAGTTAAGACTTGAACACAGGATGTTCCCCTTGAGTGTTTACATGCTAAACTGATACCTTTTTTAGAGTGCTAAACACCAGCTTTGTTTACAGGTGGAACTGTACAGTGCAGTTTGTGATTGTTCTCTGTGTTTCCTTCTCATTCAGATGGCCGTCCTCTGTACATTTTGCGTCTGGGTCAAATGGACACTAAGGGTTTAGTACGAGCCTTGGGTGAGGAAGCACTGCTGAGACAGGTGACATAAATGAATACAAATATATGACTTAATTTACATGGAAACAAAGCAAAAAGTGAAGATATTCTAAATGAAGGTGGCGCTTAACTCTGTGACAATGTTGCAGGTGCTTTCCATTAATGAGGAGGGACTGAGGCGCTGTGAGGAAAACACCAGAGTCTTTGGACGACCTATTAGGTACCTAAATCTTTTAGTTTAATCCTGTCTGTGTCCCATTGGTTAATGAGCAATCAACAGTGCACTTTAACCAAAACAATGTGATGTCCGTTTTTATGTGTCGCTAGTTCTTGGACTTGCCTGGTGGATCTGGACGGTCTGAACATGCGTCATCTGTGGCGACCCGGCATTAAGGCGTTGCTGAGAATCATTGAAGTTGTTGAGGCCAATTACCCTGAAACTTTGGGTCGCCTGCTCATACTGCGGGCACCAAGAGTTTTCCCTGTGCTATGGACCCTGGTGAGAATAAACTGACTGCATCACCTGAATATGGAAGAATGCATAAAGCTGAAGAGTACAGATGCAAAGATTATAAATAGCTAAATGCAGTCCAGCCACACTGGAAAAATGAGCAACTAATAAACAAAGAAAAATCAATGTATGGACCAGGAAAGATGACTGTAAAACTAAAACCCATAGGGGCACATTTAATCCTTGCTGTATCCAGTAGTATGGATGGTAGGATTGTAAGAAATTATAGAAAGAGAATGAGCTACTGGGACGATGAAGTCAATATAAAATACTATGGATGCTTAGTAACACCATCAACCAGCTAACATGTGCATTTTTCACACTTGAATTATTTATTGATCATGGATTGGCTTTCACAGTCCATAATAAGTGACTCTGCCCTTTCCTGCACGCTCTCTCGCTCTCACCGCCAGGTCAGCCCCCTTATTGATGAGAACACTCGTAAGAAGTTCCTTGTTTATGCTGGAAACGACTACCAGGGTCCAGGAGGTTTGGTAGACTACATCGACAGAGAAATCATCCCCGACTTCCTCCAAGGAGACTGCATGGTGAGGTTAAGTCTTCAGCTTATTGGCCCTAGATGTGAAAGTCAGTCTCAGCCCAGCCAGAAATATGCATATCATACCTGTAATATGTGGTGTCACCAGCATGTACCAGTTTAGCATAGCTACATCTGGGTAGACATTTCTCTAGAAATCCAGTGAACATCAGCTTTCACTTCAGGCCCTTGACCCTGTGGTTTTTTGTTGTGAAGAAATGATATATCGGAGGCCTGTACAGATTTTTGAGCTGCAGGTTATTGTCAGATAGGACCAGAACATACTGTACCCACTAGCCAGTGAACATCTGCCTCAGCTCAGCTGGCTCAGACTCAGCACACAGTAAAAGAGTTTTCTTTTCTTTTTTTTTTGCCATAAAGGAAGAAAATTGCATCTGGGGCAAATCACGATGTCCTTACAGGAAGACTCGCATGTTTGAATCGTTTGACAGTTCAGTCGGTTCTGTGAGCACTCGACAAGTTGTTGCTCAGCTGCAAACATGGCAAAGTGAAAGAGGTGTAGCTAGTTGGAACTATAAAATAGCAATCTTAAACTGAGAGAGGTTATCCTTTAACTGAACCTGTATATCTAAATTCATGGCATATGAATTGCAGTAAAACTTATTACATAAGATATTACTTTATTACACTACGCTTGTTAAACAACCTACTATGTCAACAAATATTTCGATATATATTAGTGAGCGTTCTGCTTTAATCATGTTTATTTCTGTTTCTTCTTCTGCAGTGTGACATCCCCGAAGGAGGAATGGTTCCCAAATTTCTTTACAGAACAGCAGAAGAATTAGAGAGTGAAGAAAACCGCCTGTTGACTGATTCCATCTATAAAAGTGCCAGTATCTACAAGGGGGCTCCATACGAGGTGCAGTCTCAACTTTTACTATTTGCCTCCAGTTTTACGATGCTAAGAGTTAACAACAGGGCAAGAAAGGGGACACTTCTTTGCATTTTATAGATTTTATGCATTGGGTAATGGTGCCACCCACTGGAACAACTATGCATTGCATGCTTGCGGCTGAATATAAATAGTGAGATTAATGAATTGCAGTCTGCAGACCTGTGTTTCTAATCTCCTTGCATCTTTCTACAGCTGCTGATAGAGATCACAGAGGCCTCCTCTGTCATCACATGGGACTTTGATGTGTCTAAAGGAGATGTGGTCTTTAACATCTACCACTCCAGGAGAGCCCCTCAGCCTCCCAGAAAGGAAACTCATGGTATCGCTTCCCTAGGGGCTGTTAATCCACAGCTTATAGACAAGAGCTGGGTACTAGGCCAGGACTACAGCATGGTGGAGAAAGCCCTCATGTGTAGGGAAGGAGAGAGTGTGCAGGTGAGGGAGGACATAAAAAGCTCTTTTGATCTGTCTTTGTTTAACAGTCTCAGACAACCTTCGTTTGTCCCTGTTCGCCGTCTTAAGTGCTTAATCCTCCGTCACCGCGAACACAAATTGATCCTGCAGATTTCTCTGGTTTGAAACAGGGCTCCCACATAACACGCTGGCCCGGCTTCTACATCTTCCAGTGGCGTTTCCTAAGCTCCACAGCCTGCGCAGCCTCCAGCATGCCTCGAGTGGATGATGTGCTGGCCTCTCTGCAGGTTTCCTCCCACAAGTGTAAAATCATGTACTACACCGAGGTCCTTGCCTCCTGTGACTTCAGGTCAGTTTGGTATTTTTATTTCTTTTGTGTTATACTGAGGCTCTTTTCCAATGCAAGGGTCTTATGTAAGACTTTAAATATATATGCAGGGACATTTATGCAAACTGTGTTTCAAGTTTGCATAAATCTATTTCTTATACTTGTGCGTGAACTGCCTTTTATTTACCACAGAGATTAGAATAATTGATTAGTATTTGATTGGGTGTAACTACGTCTTCAAGTTAAGCTTAATGTTTTTTTGTTTGTGTTTTTTAGGGGTTCCATGACCAGTCTGGAGTCTTGTCACAGTGGCTTCTCACAGCTCAGTGGCACCACGACATCCTCTACTATTTCAAGGTAGCATCTGTTAAGCAGAAGTCCAGATGCAGCGATGACCAAAGCTTACTTGCGTCCACCAGCTCTGCTTGTCCCTGGTACCTTCAAAAAGAGAGATTTTTTTTTTCAAATATGAGCTGTGTCACTGAAGAATGATTTTTGTTTCTACTAGAGTACATTTATAATGCAAATACCTGATGAAAATGCACTTTCATCTTATGTCCTTGCAATACCACAACGCATAAAATGAAAAAAGGAGATGGCTCACACACAGTAGCATTTACATATTCTTAGATTAAAATAAAAAAAAAAAGAACACACCCGCTTCTGTCCACGCTTCTGTTGTCCACAAGGTGTCAGTGCAGTCTGCTGGAGCCGCTCTCAAATCTGCAGCGGCCTTGAGTTTAATTCACAGTCTTCATTTGGTTGTCTATGAAATTGGGAAGGGAGAATTGTTCAGAATTGTAAAACAATAATAATCGATGTCTCCGGAGTGTCTTGCACCAAGTGTTTTAAACAGCACCTGCGCTGGCAAAGCTGTGCTGAAGTAATATCTTTGATTTATCATAGAGATTATTATTGCTCTTAGAGCAAACGGTGAGGTTTTAGGAATGAGAAGCTGGTATGAAATCTCTATTTTTTTAATCTGCAGCACACTCCCTAGATTTCATGTAATGTTTTTTTGGCTTGTTAGGCAGAGCTGCTTAGTTTTCTCAGGCAGCTAATTTAAATGCAATAAAGTGCAGCCTCTTGTGATCTGGCACGGGGCCAGGCAGACTACTGATTTACATAAAACTTTAATTTCCATAAACTTATCAGATGCTTCCAGCTAAAGCTTAATTGAATTTTCCTGCGTTATTATTATTATTTCTTTTTCTTTTTTTTTTGTCTTCTTGGTTTGCAAACTTGTGTCATGTTGCTATTTATCCCGCACAGTCAGGTACGTGGAGTTTTTTCTTTTTGAGAGGCTGATTTACCAGCATCCTGACTTCCTGCTGCCATGCCGGTGCTGTTAGACAGAGAAAGTTCACCTACTTAGCCTGAAGCTTGTTTAGTGAATTATTCAGCCTGCTCTAATGACCTCCCAAAACCCACATTTTCCACACACATAATAACACTTCTGTATCTCGATGTGCCTAATTTGCTTGTAAAAAATTTTTTTGTTAATATAACTGTTATATATTTTAAGGCTGAATTATTTTACTGGCTCACATTGGCTTGAAAACGTCTATATATGTAAAATTTCATAAGCAAGTGAAATACTCGATAATGCATAACATCCTAATGTGGCCACCTGTTTGGTTGACCTGACGCAACCTTCTGAGGGAGTGCTAGCTGACCTGAAGCCACAAATCACTGGGCTGATTAATCATTACAGCTCGTCCTGCGTGCTCTCATGCTGATGTTTACCACGTACAGTGTAATGTTAAAAGTGGGGATTTTGCTGAGGTGGAGGGGGAGGAGGATGGGAACATTTCTTCTGCAGATTTTTGTTGTAAACTGGATGAATTTCGACTTGATGGCACCTGATGAAATGAAGAAAGATTAGAGATGTCCTGAATATCTATCCTAAGTTGTAATTGTAAGGGACCTGAAATGTTTTGAAAGATTTCGAGCTACACAAAAAATTTGAATCTCTCTCTGTGCTAAAAGAGAGATCTAAGGCTCAGTTATTTCACATCTTCAAGGCGCCGTGGTTGTTGTACCATATGGTGACGTGCTAAATATATTGTCCAATATAGCTTAATCACTCTTCCTCACCATGTTTGACAAAAAACTGATAAATGCTTTTTAAGAAAACCCTAACTTTCCACTGTGATGAGGCTCTACAGGCAGCAGTACTTGATATTTTCCTGAGGGACATGTTGTAAGACGAAATATTCATTGCATTTCATGGGTGTGCAATAATTAGAGTGTATGTTTCTCATTTCTGTGACGAATACATACGCTGTGGAGACATTAGGTATCTGCAGTGTCTGTTCTCTCTGGGACTATGTTTCTTTGACATCCAGATTAACATTTTTAAGATCTGTTTGAGCAGATATACTTAACAGCCGCTTCTCTGGATACACCTCTTCAACTGCTTGTTAACACATGACTGCAACTGATCCACTGGGATTTTCCCACACAACCGTCTCTAGGGTTTACAGAGAACGGCCAACAAAGGGAGTATCCAGAGAATGTCTTAATGTAAGATGTCAGAAGATTGCCAGATTGCTTTGAGCTTATAGGAAGGCAACACTAACTCAACTAACCCTGTTGTAGCCAAACAACAGTCTATGAACACACAACTTGTTAAACCTTGAAGCGTCAAACGTTGCCTCTCCTGTCAGCTAACAACAGGTAAGTGAGGCTACAGTTCACACAGGCTCACAAAAATTGAAAAGTAGAAGGCTGGAAAAACGTTCCCTGGTCTGATGATTCCCAAATTCTCCTGCAAAATTCAGATGTAGGGTCAGAATTGGGTGTAAACAACATAAAATCATGGATCCATCCTGACTTGTATTGACATTTTATGGTGGCGGTGTTTTAATAATGTAGGGGATATTTTCTGGGCATATTTTCTGAGTATTGTTGCTGACCATGTCCATCCCTTTATGACCACGGTGTAGCCATCTTCTGGTGGAGTGATGGATATTTAATCCAAAGACTCTGATACATATTTTAAACAACAAAAAGGAATGTTTTGGCTTCTTTTAATGTTTTTTTTTTATTATTTAAAACTCCTTTAAAAGCTTCTTTCATTCATTGCAATCTTTTTTGTATCGAACAGTTATGTAATCTCTCAAGCGATACCCATTCTGCACCTGCACTTTGACTTCTTATTACTTATTCGCTTGTTGCGCTGCTGAACATCCCAGATAAGACTCCAGCAAAGTTATCTGGAATTTGCCTCCCCATAGGCACAAATGAAGACTCAATCCCTCTGTTATTTCTCTAAGACATTTCACATTCTCTCTCTAACCTGCCTCATAAGCGGCTGATTGAATGTGCTTTCCCACCACGGCGGAGATTGGACTTGTCTGAAGTAACAGTCAAATTAAAATCAGTCTGGAATAAGATCGCAACCTAGAAGACTAGAACTCTTTATTCTTTGGTGAGCACAGCAGGCAGGCAGGAGGAGGGCTGCATTCATAATATGCTGCTGAAATAGTCCTCATACTTGTTACTGATATTAGCATCCCAGCCTTCACTGGGAATATGTACATGATAATGAATGATCTTTTCTCGGCTTTTCCAGACTCAGACATGGAAATAGGCAACACGGAGATGACTTTGAGTCTGTCTTTTTTTCTGTATTTACATCTCATGAATAGAAAAAAATAAATAAATTACAAAAGGTAGGGAGGTTGTGCTTTGCAAAAAATTGATTCACGCACCGCTTACCCATGTCAACACACTCCTCTGAGTCTATTTGCAAGAGCTAACAAAGTTGATGCATTAAGAGAAGCCAAGGTCGGCTGATAATAGCGCCTAAAATACAAAGCACCAAAAAATAAAATAATAAAAAATAAGGTCGAAACCATTTATCGCTCAACCAGTTCTCTTTATCCACCACAGGGTTCAGCTAAAATGGATTTTTTTTTTCTTGTTGAATTCGATAATAAAAGAGAAAACCTTATCAGACATAAGGTTGTAGGCTCTCACTGTAGTGTGGAGCCTCATTAAAACCTAAGCCGTGTTTCATTTGCTTCCTTCTGACAATCTTGACCTTCCCACTAATTGAAAAGGAGAGCTCCGGATTAGTGCGCCACATTATTTTCCGGAGGCTTGATACACTGGCAGGAAAACTTTCCCCGGGATTGTTGGTCTCAAAACAACTGTGAGGCTTAAATCGCGGCCCTGGTTTGATTGTTTTACAAACAGTAAAACTCCTCCTTCGTTTGAGTTGTGGACCTGTCTGATTAGCTAATCTTATATTGGCCGGTTTGAAGTTCATTTTCTGACTTGATATACTGCTGGGCTTGATTAATATGTCCACAAACAAATAGATACAGTCACATCTATTTATCTCTGATGTTTCATTCCATCTTTCATATCTTGTTACATTGATTTTTCCCTGCAACATGAGAGACCATCAATCTAGCTACAATTTAGGGCAATTTCTGAGCACTGCCCTCATTTGCAACAGACTGTCAAGGTTCTGCTTTAAGTTGTGTTGTTTTCATCTGCTTTCGAATCACACCTGCATTCATTTCTCGGGGTTTCCTCGGCTCACTGACTGCTGTAGTTGACATTTTCATTCTTTGCCCTCTAACTGGTCACTGAACTGTGGAAGTCAATATGGGTTTGCCCCCCTTTAAATGCTATAGTGGAAACACTACAGCAGTTACTTATCTGTTTGCTTGTACAGACAGATTACTAAGCTGTGCCGAGTAACTAATCCGTCTAATGTAAGAATGAAAACCAGGAGACGTCGAGCACCACATCACAGTCCTGTTTCACTTTTAAAAAGCAACGTGGAAAGTGCGAAGCGATGCCAAAAATACAGTGTGGTCTTGGGTGTTCAGTGTTCCTCTGGTTATGACAGAAGCACGAACATGTTTTGTGCTACATCCCCTTTCTGTAATAAAGAAAGGTGCCAACTCACGCTTTATCGTCATGTCATTGATTGAATCCTGACAATAGCTGCCCCAGGGTTCACATAAAATATTGAATTACTTTCCTCCATAAACAAACAAGCTTTGAAGGCTTTGTGCAAATCAAATTATGCTTTCTTCTTTTCTTTTCTTTTTTTTTTTTAGAGAGAGATTTAGAAAATTTTTCACAAACATTTTTGATCATCCAACTGGATCATCACCAGAAAATTGTAATGAAATTGTAACTAGAGGAATAAAGAAGATAACAGAATATTTTTTATGCTTCATCTGATGAAACTTTCGAAACTCCCAAATACTATAAGAATTGAGATTGAAAGAAAAGCAAAGTGAAAAATCTCTGCATCCTTTTTGTGTGTAAAAGTCCATTGCCCTAAAAAAATGTTAATGTGCCATTTGGCAAAAATGTTCTAGCTAAATTAGACTTAACTGGCAACACACAAACACAAAATGCTAAATTAGCTGAAATTCATGCTAGGGAAAAAAGTAGTGGGAGCAATGAACTTGGAGACTTGTTAACTTTGAAATGGTGACTTCTATCTATCTATGACACGAATGATGTTAAAGCATCAGGTGTAACTGATCAGATGATGGAAGCCACTTGGCTTTAACATTTTCATGGCTCTTTTGGTTTCTGAAGTCAGACATGCCACACTGATGCAGTTTAATAGAAATACCAGTGCTTTTCCTACTATAACAAGTCAAAAACTCTGCTGTGGAAAGAACACACTACTGTATATTTTAAACTTCTGCATGAGGTGTGCCCTATTAAATGCTACCACGTGAAGTATTAGGGAAGTCAAAGGAGGAAGCTATTTCTTCCTGCCTGGCGGTGCATGTCCCTTCCATAGACAGTATATGTTCCTCTATACTAGTTCAGGTTAGATCATGGGTAATCAATAGTGTTTCTGCTGGCAAAGAGTAAATGTTGACATTGTCTTTGCTCTCCTCTCGAAGCAAGCCTTACCACCAGCTCTAAATGAACACAGGGCTGCCTTGCTGAAAGGTAGACTGCAGGGGGGTTGACGTGGGCACCTGCTGAGAGGCAGAGAGAATACAGTGAGACAGACAGGTAGAGAGACTGACATAAAGGTGTGAAGGTAAGATTAAGGACGAGGGGAGCAGGACGATCAAGGCAAATGTAGATATTGAAGAGTTCTGTATATCTCATGGGAGCGTCTGCCAGCTCACCTGCCAGTCCTTTTTATCCTGTCAGACTTTATAGAGGGATGCCTCAGTACTTGGTGCCATCACTCCTGCATCCACTGCATAGCATACCAACATTTTTACTGTATTACCCCTTCCCTCTTTTTCCTATAGATGTCTCTGGCTTCTGTTTTTCTGTTCCTATGCTTTTCTGTGTTAACATCTCAGGACAGCCTGTTTTATCACCGTTATCTTCATAAAATATTGTACAGTAATCCTAAGTCATGATCAGTAAGCAGTGCTTTTGCCAACTAATTATTGGTGAGGTGCTTAGTTAATTAATCAGTTTGGCCTAATCTGTAACCAGAAAATTAAACAAAATGCAATCATCTTCTGCAAACACTTTTATTCAAGGACATAAAAGGACATTATTGCTGATAAAACTACAGCTAATTTCATATAACCATTTTATATTTGTCTTAACAGCTTAGGCTAAAAATATAAATACATTTACAAAATAAGTATGAATAGCAATTCCGGCCAGCAGCACTTTAAGATGAAGACATACAGCAAATCTGTGAGAACAAGAAGTGTCACCTATTTTAAAAAAATGGCAGATCGGCTTCTGCAGAGCATCCAGAACAAGTCTGGTCTGTTCCTCTTGTTGTTTTAAACAATGCTTTACAGATGCATTGAAGGAGAGAACAAGAGGAGATAAAAACACAGCCAAACTGTTGTCTGAAAATGTTTCCTGGCACTAGTATTCACTGCTCTGTCTCCGTGTCTCTCTCCAACATTGTGAGATAGTTACTGTAAGCCAGGGCCGTAACTGATCCCCAGATGCATGCTGGCACTACAGCCCTCAGTGTGTTTGTAGCATCTAAGCCCTCCGTCCTTGTCTAAACTGCGTGTGTCAGTGTGCTGTGTAATTAAAAGAAACTTTCCTCACAGTAAAGGGACACCTCTATTCTCAGGTGACAGTAAACTCATTTTCATTTGGAAAGAGATTAGTGGAAAACACAGAATGGCTGTTTGATGCAAACTGGCACACACTGCAGCTCAAATTCCCTATAGCCCATGTTATGAAGAAATGAAGAGGCTTCTGCAGCTTGGGTCCTGTGTGGTTCTTGATGTAAGTAAGCATCATTTTTGTTTTCTAAAATGCTGCGCTTGTTTCGAACCCGATGACCTTCAAATCTGAATTTTACAGAATGTTTAATCCATCATTGGTCAATGCAATTCATAATTTGCTCCATGCTGTTTGAATTAGAATCACAAATTGAAATACCTTTAGAGAAAAATTCCTTCCCTGGCAGAGAATTGCACAACATGATTAATACGCTGTCACATCTATCCATAAAATGTAAGGCTGTAGCCAGCAGCCAGTTAGCTTAGCATAAACAAAATCTGCCTACTAGCACCTTAGTGTTCAATAATTAACCCTCGTTTGTGTGTAATCCATAAAACATAAAGCCCTTTAAGATTGAAAGAGAAGGCTTACAAGAATGTAGCGAGACCTGCTATGATGTATTGTTTAGAGACGGTGGCACTGACAAGAAGACAGGAGGCCGAGCTGGAAGTGGCAAAGATGCTAAGATTTTCACTGGGAGGGGTTTGGGGACAAAGAAGGTTAAGGCTGAGATGGTTTGGACATGTGCAGAGGAGGGATAGTGGATATACTGGACAAAGGATGCTGGATTTAGAGCTGCCAGACAGAAGAAAAAGAGGAGGATGACAAAAAAAGCTTCATGGATGTAGCGGTGGATGCAGAAGGTTGGTATGACATAGGAGGAAACCCCTGGCAGCCTTAGCCTGTTGCAGGACAGCAAAAGGAAGATTCAGGGTCACCTAATTCAGTCCCAATGATAAGTTTTATCAAAAGTTAAAGCTTAATCTTGAAGGCAGAGAGAGTGTCTGTCTCCGAAATCAAAACTGGGAGCTGGTTCCACAGGAGAGGAGCCTGAGAGCTGAAAGCTCTGCCTCCCATTTTACTTTTGAAACTTTTGAGAGAGGAGTGCTCTGAAATGTGGCTACTTTAGAGTGTTTTCCACCATGCAAATCCCCATGAATGAAGACCAAAATATTATACATGTATGCCAGCAGTATCCCTAGCATCCACTAGGGATCCATCTAACTGTTGTCTGTCCCCTGTAGCCTGCATCTCCGCTAAGACCGGAGTGATTTCCAGCCACCCCCTTAGCTTCTTTGTCTTCGCACATAACACTGAACGTGTAAATAAAGAACGTAAAAGTAAAATCATTCTCTGTGGTCCTCGTTTGGGTTCGGCATCTGAGTCCATTTTTCCCACCGGTTTAGCCAGTTTATGACATCAGGTAGGGAAAGACAAGCAGTTTAGCCATCACTGAATTTCATTTAAACAACTCATGTTTAAACAGTGCTGCCAGAAATTGGTTTTCATTTTTTTTTTATTATGCAGATATATATATTTTTTTTTAAATCTTTTTGGGGAAGTTGGACTTCTCTATGAATTTTAAAATGCCTTCTTATAAAATTGGGTTACTGTTTATGAGGAGGCTGTTTCAAGACTCTGATTCAGCTGGTTTTTGTCAGTCCAGTTGGGGAAACTGCATTTAAAATTATTTATTACAGCAGGAGAATATAGTTGTGTTTGGCTGTGTAGTCTCCTAGCGCTTCGAGCTCCTCGGTTATGATGCATACAGTAATTGGGGAGTGATGAGTAAATATCCCCATGGAGCTCAGAGGTGCAGGGACAGGCAGATGCTGAAGGTGGAGGGGTTTTGAAACAGCAGGGAGAAATGCACTGACAGAGTATGTCAGACAGAGAGATGGAGAGATGGGAAATTTTGCTGCTTAAATAGACCACCTAATTGAGAGGGTATGCTTGGTATATCATGTCAGGAGAGTAAGGCACGTCTAAAGCAATGCAGCTTGGGCTGAATGCCTTTACTAGGTTGGAGGATTTGTTTCATTTGGAAAAAAAAAATGCAAATACAGCAATTTACTTCTTTTTAATGCTCTAACCTGTATTTGCCCTACCCTAGTATGCTGCTGAAGGTTTCACCATGTCAGTGTTACATTTATGAACCTTTAAGGCAGGTGTTTTCAAAATGCAGATGTGGAAAATGTTTTTGACTGTCCCACCTGTAGTTGGGGAAAATTGCTTTGACAAGCAACAGAGATGAGATATAGAGCTTGACAGGTCTGCCTATTGTATGTGCCTGAGGGAAACTCATCACCTGTCAGGGCTAAAATAACTTTGGGCTGGTGTGTTACCCATGTTTCTTGCCTTTCAGATCCCGATTTGGATATTGAAATGATCAATCTCCCCTCTCTGCATCCACACGAGACTGATGCAGAGAGTCTCAACAATGACAGCTTTAACTATCACCACCCCCGCCTCCCCCGGCTAATCCTCTTTCTGTCCGTCTTGCTTACATGTTGTGTGAAGGCATTGTGCTTGTAATTGCCTTCAAGACTGGCTTAGGCTCTTGACCAAGGATCTTTCAGCTGTGATCTGTTAAGCCTATTACATACTTGTTGCATGCAGACACACACTACCGTGTGGATGAAAGCCTGAATGTGAGAGCCAATTTGTGGCACTTGCTTTGGCAAGTGCCAATGTGCTGAAATTTAGTGTAAGTCTTTTGTTCTGTGGATCATTAGCGCTTCAAAACAAAAGAGACAACGCAATGAATCGAGGGCCTTTGACTGTTAAAATCCGTTGGTTGTTGAATGATCTTAAGGAAAGGATAAGGCAAACAGCGTCAATTCATTAGACAGAAAAGAAATTAAATTTGATTCTGTTTTATTTATATAGGGCTAATTCGCAACAACAAGTGCCTCGTGACACTTTATATTTTAAGGTAAAGACCCTACAGTATTAGAAGGAAGCCCGATTAATCAAACAACATCAATAAGCAAGCACTTAGCAACAGTGGGAAGGAAAAACTCCATTTTAACAGGAAGGAACCACCAGCAGAACCAGGCTGAGGGAGGGGAAAAGAGAACAATGAGAGACAGGACAAAAGGCAAACTATAGGAGAGAGAGAGACAGAGTTTAACAATTTCTAATTATTAAAAACAGTAGTGTTGTATGAACAGACAGAGAAAAGATGCAAAGAGGTGAAAACAGGTGAGTGAAGAGGAAATGCTCAATGCATCATGGGATGCATTGAGCATTTCCCTCTCAGCAGTCTAAGCTTGTTACAGCATGACTGGTGGATTCAAGGTCAGCTGATCCAGCCCTAACCAGAAGCTTTATCAAAAAGGCTAATCTTAAAAGAAGAGAGTGTGTCTGTCTCCCAAATCCAAACTGGGAGCTGATTCCACAGAAGAGGAATCAGGAATCCCGACCATTTTACTTTTGAAAACTCTACAAACCACAAGAAAGCCAGCAAGCTGAGAGCGAAGTGCTCTGAAATGTGGCTACTTTAGAAGAAGCACTTTCATTTTTCACCATTCGTTTTGATCTTTTATCAATACATAAATGAGAATCTCCTTAAATTAAGATCAGAATATCATTATACATGTATGCCAGCAACCAGCTGAAGGATAGTGTAGCAACAGAAGAAGATACCCGGAGAAAGAACCACTCTTGGTTTCTACTTAGTCTGAAAATCTGTCAGAAAACTGACGCGCTTGTATGTGTAGACTCACTGATGAATGTATTTCTCAAGGTAAAGAGAACTTGAGACTACATTAAAGAAACTCATTATTACCTTGGACAACTGCAAGATTAATGTCCTCCTGGTGTAATACAATTTACAACTGAATGTAAAGGCAAAATCCAGAACCCAGTAAAAAGACTGAGGGCTTTTTTCCCTCTTTCTTAATTTAACTCTTTTTACTGCAAAGTAATGTGAAAGTGCTAACGGGGTTACAACTACATTAAACACAGCAAACTGGCTTGTGAAAATGTTACCTTTCAAGAGTTATGAGCACTGATCTTGTTAAAAAGAAACAAGTAAGGTTTGACATTTTGCAGTATAGTACAGTACAGTGGCAGATCATACATTTTCTGCCAGCTTGTAAGGTGCTCTGAGATCCTGTGTGAAACTCATTGCACTATAAATCTTGATCAACTGAATCCAAAGTTAATATCAACCACTCTTCTCTGTATCTGTTTTTTATAAGTCTCACCTGCTTTCATATTAAGAAGCTGTTCTCAGGCATAATGGTCTAGCTGCTCCTTTAATTGTTGCCATTTGAAAACGAGACAATGTATGAACATGTTAATGCATTTACTGTATGTATTTTAGGTCCTATAGTAAATACAGCTAGCTAGACAGTGCAGCAAGAGGGTAGCACAACAAATATTTACTTGCCAGCAGTCTTTATATGATCTACCTTGACTCTGATCCGAACTCCCATCAGACAGTGTTTTGCGTGTGTGGGTGTGCGTGGCAGTCACCGTATGTGGAGGCCCCGTTGTTTGTGTAGTTGGAGCCATATTGTATGATTAAACAAGGAATCCTGCAGAGTTTTGCATCTGTTGTTGTTTATGGCTCTTTCAGCATGTGGAGTCTGAACTGCGGATGGAAGTTGATATGAAATGGGAATGGCTCTTGGCTAAATTCATGGGCCGCATCTCATTCATAATTTATAAGGAAAAGAAGTATTTTATGACTTTGGGGTTGCAAATGTGTTTGTGTAAATATTACTGATGATCAGGAAGCTGTGAAGAGAGGTCAAGCATCACAAATTCTGCCTCCAGATATTTTCTAAATGCCTTTCAAACAGTTTCTGTAAGCAGCGCCTGAAATATAATATATACTTTACTAGATAAAGGAAACACTGTTTTTGGATTTCTTAATGTGTCGTTAATCTGGACTGTAAGTTTCTACATGGTGCCCCTGACAAGAGTTTTGCATTACAGGAAAATATTGCATATTGACAATTATTTTAAAGCAGTTCAAACTCATAGAGGGTGTTATGATGTAGGTAGTTGTTTAACAGATCACTAAACATATACAGTATTGTGCTTAAGTCTTGAGGGACCCCTCATTTCTTTGTATTTTGCTTCCAAGGAGTCAGGATGTTTTTTCACTCAGTTTCAGTACACTCATTTTACTGATGTGGTCAAAGGCTTAGGTGTGCCAAATTACACAACAACTGGACTGATTGTCTGTTTGAACATGTCTTATGAAGTGATATATCCAATTTTGTAATTTTTGGTTCAAATCACTACCAATATGTACAGAGGAGATAAGGAGAGAGGTACAACAGTCACTACAGCCATCTGTAAAACACAGTGGAGGTTATGTCATAGTTTGATGGAATTCTGAACACATAAAAGTACCAGACTTTGAACAAACACGCAATACTGTGAGCATCATTTGTCAGCATGACTATGATCCCAAGCACACTGTCAGCGCAGTAAAAGCATACCTGGATAGAAAAACACAATATGGAAGACTATCAGTCATGGATTGGCCTCCCCAGAGCCCGGACCTCAACATTGTTGAAGCAGTGTGGGATCATCTTGACAGAGAACAGAACAAAAAGGAAGTCAACATGCAAAAAAGAGCTTTGAATGTCCTTCAGGAAGCCTGGAGAACTATTCCTAAAGACTACTTAAAGAAATGACAAGTCTAGCCTGAGGCTGTGTTGAAGTCTGTGTTAGTTCTTATTCATCCAGGTCATGGGAGTCTTAAGTGCTCGAAAGGAAGGCAACTGGACTTCAGTGTTCAGTTGCCTTCCTTTCATTTCAAGCGCTCATGACAGGCTGTACTGAAGAATACCGGTGGGGATGTCAAATATTGACTTGACTAGGTTTTTGCCTTATATACTGTATTTCTAATTTTTCTAGAAAAAAATGTAAAATATGCAAAATATAAATAAATGATTGGCTCAAGGTTTTTCCACATTACTGCATATATTGTGTGTGAGCAAGTGGATGACCATAACATGAATTTTATGTTATCCTGAGCTAGTAGTTATAGTCAAGACATAGAGGGTGAAGCGGGAAGTAATAGAACAATACGAGAATGACCTTACGACAGGTTGTTCACTTTGTAAAGCTCATTGAAGAGTTCACAACCCCTCTAAACTTTGATGGCCCGTCATAAAAAGAGTTATTTTCGAGGAAGATCTTTCCAGGCCAAAACTTGTATGATATCTTGTGAAGTGACTGAGAGTGTATAGTTCTTTGTTCAACCCTTTGATTGTATGTGATCAGATAGATCATTGTGTCAGATGCAATCAAGAAGTCCTGATCAAACCTCTTCGTACATCTGAATTCAGATTACCTGTCTGCCTGTGGATCAAAGGTTTCAAGTAGAGACAGGATTATCCTCCAGTGGAAGGTAAAAGAATCCAAGGCCTTTGCCCTGAGCTAATATGGGGATTTCCAATTCAGAATGATTAGAGTCAGAGAGGAAGACTTCGCAGTGTTAAAACGCAATTTCGTGTCATGCCATTTAATGGCTGTCTGCTGATCATTTAATTGCTTGCAAGGTTCACTTGACATTGCTGCTCAGTGGCACCTATGATTGGATGAGTCCGATCTTATCTTGACCCTTACATCCTGTGATTATTTAAGCTGGACTGCCCCTATTCCACCTTTCCCTCTTCAATGACACATTTGGAAATTATTCATCAGGTTTTTAACTGCTCGTATCTTCGCTCAATTCAGTACCCATTGCCTGTCCAGCAATAAAAATTCATTACAGTGATTTGCCTTAGGTGAGTGCTGGATATGTGCAGAATTTCATTCTTACGCTCTCCGGGACTTCACCACTAAAATATAATTTCAGTTTGAATGGTTTTACAGAGGCCCGTGAGGCTTTGGCTTATGCAGAGAGATTTGACTCTATGGTAACATGTGCGTCAGACCGTGTTTCTCAATTATTTCTTGGTTTTGTTCTCTCGGGTTGTACTGCCGTGCTTTGTTTATCTGCCATGTTTGACAACCACGAGCCACATATTGCTGTGACACTGAACCTGCAGTCGGACATAAAAATATCACTTTAATGACTCTTGTTTGTTGTTATCTGGAACAGAGGATTTCTACAGCACACGTGTCTGGGCCTTACATAATATCAGTGCGCAGCGCCAATTTCGTGTTTTGTTGTGTGGAAGGGTAATTTAGTTCAAATGAATCCTTGGGACATTGCAAAAACACCAATACACTCATTTTGTACAAAAGAAATTGCCTCTTCAGGCAATTATGCCAGCTGTTAACTACAACCCAGTCCACAAGATGTTGCCTTTGATTTGACTTTCAGAAATAATTTGGCCTCCAGCTCTGCTCATTTCTAAATTAAAGTAATAGCTAGTTTTATATTCTCTGTTGTGCGTTGTCCAAATTTATTTCTTTAACATTTATTTAAGAAGAAAGTGAAGCTAATATGATTAATCAATCTTTTTTGCTGGAGGATTCAAAGCACAATAGTCAACATTACCCCTGTATATTCTCCAATAGTGGGAGAAGCCGGCACTCATGTGGAAAATCACACAAGGACAAACATATTGCTGTGGGTGCTAAACACTCAAACACCATGCTGCTCAAAATCCTACTTTAGTTTCTTATCTCATGCACTAGGGGTGTCCAGTACACTGAACAGTGCTGCGGGTTTTGGGTGCCACTCGCTCTCGAATTCGCAATAATATCACCTGTTATTGATATTAGCCACAACAAATTCTTATTGATGATTGTTGTCTCTCTCCGCTCTCTGCTCTTTCCCCTCACCCCCAACCAGTTGCATATATGACTGCCCCTCCCTGAACTTGCCAGAGGTTTGTTCCTGTTAAAAGGGGGTTTTTCCTTCCTACTGTCGCCAATTGCTTGCTCATAGGGGGCTGTATGATTTTGGGGGTTCTTTCTATTGTGGTATGGTCTTTATCTTACAATATAAAGCACTGTGAGGTGAATGCTGTCATGAATTGAGGATATATAAACAAAACTAAATTTAATTAATTAATGAAAGTGTGTTTCAGAAAGACAAGGTCTGTAGTATTTCAGTACTGTGAAATAAAAAAATGAAGTTTGGGTAAGCCACACCACTATGTATGTTACAGGTACAATAAACTACCAAATGAACCAAAGATAGAAACATAATTCAAGAAAGTTTAAGAAAAATCTTTTAAATCTTAATTGAACTGTTTCTGAATACTCTACCCTGTTGATATGGTAAGTGGAAGAAAAATCCTCTAAAATGCCCTCATGTTACTTGCTTTTTTCAACAGCCTTGCTTTTGTCCACTGTAGCTACATTTAGGTGCCACCAGGAAGCGTTAGTACTTTATTGGTACCTAATTCATTGAACAAAATTACATTGTAACTTGCGCCTTCCTCTGTGGTCTGCAGTAGCGCCCGATCAATACTGGCTGGGCTCTATAGGCTGACGATTGAGCTGTGCCTCTGTGCCAGTGGGCTGAACTTTTCAAGACAAAGAACAGAGCAAAGGTGATTCATGGTGATTCACTCCTGTGGCACAAATTAGAAAACCTGGGGTTCCATTACGCACAGTGGTGGTGGTGGTAGGAACTGATATAATGAGGGTTAGTCGGCCAATGCTAGGACAGAAGGCACGGGGGAAGCGCAATTTTCTGAGTGGCTCCCACTCCAGTGCTGCTGAACATGAGAAATGCTATAGAGGAAAGAAAGGCTACTACGATTGACATTGATTGGCCATCCAGACTTGAATCTCCACCAGCTAACTGTAATCTAAAATTGGATTTGGTATAATAAAACTGTCAGTCAGACCTGTCACATATCCTTCTCACTGGTATTGCTTTTTATTCCCATGTCACCATCTTATTCCTGCGTGTTTTGCTTTATTATTTGTTTTCCTTAGCTAATTGCTCTGATTATAGCTCCCCATTTTCATTTAGTCATGTGTTTACCTATCAAGCTGTTCATCCCAGTCTGAGCTCCTACTAGTCTACAAGTACTTACAGTAAAAGTCTACCAGTGCTTTAAACAGGCACTGGTGTGCGGTGACAAATGAGTGAGAACCTGATTTTTCTTGTTAAATCAACCCCTGTATGTTTTCTTGCACCGCTTCTGTACAAGTGTACTATTCCACTAATCAATACCATCGCTAAGTGGCTACCTCTCATCCACCTAATGACTCGGGTAATTGCTCCAGATACAATAGCCCGCTATATTTCTATAGATTGCAGGTTTCATTAGAGGTGAGTCGTGTGCAGCAGGGAGACGGAAGGGAGAAATGTGAGACAGAGATAAAGAGGATGGTTATTAAAAGAAGCTGAGGTGGGGGAATGCAGTAGAGGATGACAGATTTTGAGGAATGGATAAAGATTTAAAGCCAGGGAAAGGAAGAGGAGAGAGTTTTCACTGAATCCCAGATTCCAACAGAGCCACTGATCCTACTCTCTCGTGGCATCTGATTTGTCTGCTTGATCTTAGATGGAGCCTATTACTGGCTCCAGGCAGGGTTTTTGTCTTGCCAATGTAATTAGGAATCTTTATATGTCTGTAGACATACAGATGACGGGGACAGCCGGGAACTTTAATATGAAAAAGTGTTGTGTTTGTCGAATGTGTGTTTCTGAATTGCAGTTGTTATTTTTTCAATAATGTCTAATAGAAGACAATGATGCCTCATATGTTGCTGTTTTGGATTTATTCAGTAGTGGATGGTTAATTTCCTGGCTGAATGTATGTTTTTGTGACTGTGTCTGATTTTTTTCTCCCCACATTTTCTCCAAGACACTGAAGTGAAACCAATGTCTGCTCCTGATCAAAGTGTAAATGATACGCGATGCTGTCAGTTATGGGTTTTTTTCTTTTTCCCATTTGTGCATATTTGATGTTTCCCAGCACAAAACAGACAGTGAAGCACTGATGTCTTCTGCTCTTGTATGAAAAAAGAACCGAGACTCCAAATGATTTACAGATGAAAACTGTCAACACCACCCTTGCCATTCAGGGAACTTTGAGAAGAATATTGCCTCAGAGCCTTTTGTGACAAGAAAACTATGGCTCTGAGTCTCAGTGGACTTTAGATGAAGTGAAATTGGAAATGAAGAAAGGGGGTGAATTTCACCTTTCAGTTCTACCTACACCACAGTTAAAAAAAATATGAAGAAGTTTATGTAAAAAAAAATGACTCATTGAGTTACAATGACATGATCAGCATAGCTGTGTTGCTGAAGTAAGGTCATAAACTATATCCTATTTATTTAGGTGAGGTGAGGTAACAGTTGAATGTATGACATCTCTGCTTCTGTATTTTTTTACTGTAATGATTGCAAAGCTGTTTACCTGCAAACATTTATTCAACATCTATTCTGGAAATTAATAAATCATTTTTTGTCATGCCACAAAATACCTAAAATGAATTTGTTACATGTTCTCAGATGTAAGGATTTGATACTTCTCTCTCTCTCTGTGGTACTGATTAGGCACTCCTTGGCTCCATCCGGTTTCCTTAAACAGACTTAATGTATCTAGCCAAATATAAGTGCATTATTGGAATCCTCGTGATGCATTATTGAACTTTGTAGGACTGAAGTAACATTGGTGGTGAATAATGGTCCCACTGTATTTGTGCCAGAGCCAGGTGGTTACAGTGGTAGCAAACAGGTTAAGACCAATATGCATTAGGTTTGTTTTGTATAAAATATAATGTCTCAGCAGAGTGTACAGCACTGTGAAACAATATTTTCACCCTTCATAATTTCTTCATAATAAGTTTTTTGCGTATTTGTAGCACTTACATGTTTCAGATCATCAAATACATTTTAGTATAACATCACTTTAAGATTAGACCAAGATAACCCACGTTAATACAAAATGCAGATTTTAAAGGATGATTTCATTTATTAAGTAAAAAGCTATCAGAGTTGTAGTTTCTGGTGTGTTTTGAATCATTGTCCAGGTGTATGACCCAAGTGCACTTGAACTTCATGACATGAAGTCATGCCATCCTGCTTTTTCTGGTACAGAGCAGAATTCCATCAATCATAGCAAGTTGTCCTTAAGCAACAAAACATGCCTTAGACCAGCGGTCCCCAACCCCAGGGCCACGGACCGGTACCGGTCTGTGAGTCGTTTGGTACCGGGTGGCGAGAGTTGAGGCTTGGGTGTGAAATTTATGGTTTTTATTGTTTTTATGTTATTTTATTGTTATTTTTTTTATCGTTTTTATCGTTAACTCGGTTTCCCTGGGTCTTTTCCCGTGTGTTATGAATAAATCTTTTTTTTGGTACTGGTACTGGTTTTATTTTGTTTTTTTTATCCGCGACACCTTAAAGGCCAGTCCGTGACGTGAAAAAGGTTGGGGACCGTTACCTTAGACCATCCCAGTACCACCACCATGTTTGGTGATTTGAATTTCTTTTTATGAAATGCTGGGTTAGTTTTAGTCCATTGTAACAGGACTCAAACCCAAATCTTTTGTCTTGCCTGTTCACAGAATATTTTCCCCAAACTCTTGGGGATCATCAAGATTTACTTTGGCAGATGTGAGACAAACCTGTGTGCTCTTCTTGATCAGCGGTGTCGTTTTGTTTGTTTGTTTTTCACCTAGGCTCTTTCCATTTTTGCAGAGTCTCCTTTCATATTGTTGAACCATGAACTCTGACCTTCACTGAGGCAAAGTGAGGCCTGCAGTTCTTTAGATGTTCCGTTGGGTTCTTCTGTGACCTCCTGGATGAGTTGTTGATATCATGTAAACATTTTGGAGTAATTTTGGTAGCTCGGTCACACCTGGGAAGGTTAACCAATGTTCCAAGTTTCCTCCACTTGTAGATATTGGCTGTCACTGTTGTTCATTGCATTTTGTATTTATCTGGGGTAGTTTTGTCTAATATTAAAATTTGTTTGATTGCCTTAAACTTTTAAGTGACCATGTGTAAAATAATAAGACATAAAGTGAACAAATCCTTTTCATAGCACAATATGTAAAGGGTGCACACAGCCACTGTGACATCACCCATTGATTTGAAGACTACTATTTTGCATCATGAAGTTTAACAGGGTTTTTTGTAGTCTTTAGAAGCCAGAAGTGAGATAGAATACTAGATAGTGCTAAAATATGAATAATGTGCTAATGCCAGAACCTCACTGATTTGAAAGAAATGGAGAACAGGTCTTTTGGATTGTCTGTTATTATTATTAACTTAACTGGAAGCCATAAGCATAAATAAAAACAACAGGTCCAGTTCAGTGACTTAGAGTGGCAGAAATGAAGCCTATCAGTGTAGTATCTAGTGTCTAATCATGCATGTGTCTCCTGAACCAGCCATGCCTCTGACTTTTAAAGCATTAATTCAATTTCAACATGGGAATTAAACATGGAAATATAACACAAAAATGTTTCTAACCATATATATATTGTTCTAAAGTTGGGTTTTTAACATTGATATCCATGGTGACTCTCTTTGCGGCCATTGCTAAATAGCAGTTTTTGGAATTTATTTTTTGTTGCCTTCAATTTCCAGCCCTGGAGGTTGATATAGTTAAATAACTTGAAACTAAATAAAAAAACAGGAATGTGTTGTGGTTGATTAATGCATCCCTTTTGAAATGGCACCATCTATAAACACTATTTGGTTATTTAATTTTTATTTTTTTTAATTCATCTAAATCCTTTTAAACCTCAGCTTTGCAAAACTGCTGTTCAAGTTTTGATAATTAATCAAATTTAAAAATGAAACTCAAAACAGAAACTTTTTTGAGTATTGACCATAATAACTTGCACAATCTGTATCTAGAACCTGAAGATAAGAGGGCAATTTTTATAGCAATGATGCTTATCATTTTAATAAATTAAATTATTGTAGTGGACTTTGGAGGGCAACACGGTGGCACAGTTAGCACTGTTGCCTCACTTCAAGAAGGTCCTGAGTTAGACTCTGGTGAGTTTCTGTGGAGTTTGCATGTTCTCCTTTCCCCATGTTTGCATGGGTTCTCTCCAGGTACTCTGTGTTAGCCCTCCGATAGACTGGCGACCTGTCCAGGGTGTACCCTGCCTCTTGTCCTATGATAGCTGGGATAGGCTCCAGCCCTACCCCTGAATTGGATAAGCAGAAGAGAAAGGATTGATGGACTTTGGAGGGCAGTGCACAAATGCTGAAGGTATGAATCTGAAAATACATTATTCATATATTTAGAAGCATTGTAGACACAAAACAGTATTAGAGTCATGCTTCTTCCCCCTCATAAATAATTTCTGGGTTGGAGTTACTGTGACAAAGCCTGATTCCCCACCAGCTTGCAAATCAAACAATGCCCAAGTTTAATTTTGGCCTTTCATCAAGTTAAATCATAGAATTAATATAAGTTAGCAATAGCCAGTACGGCATGCTGTTTGTCATTTTAACCGGCAACAGCAGCTCAAGAGACAGACTGTGTTCATCTAATAAAATTTTATTCATTTGCATCTGCAATAGAAGCCAGGAGAGACCACAGTAACAATGCTCCCTACGTCAGCTACACCCCAGGCATTTGTACTGTGATGAACCCAGCTATTCACAGGTAATAACACAGTTAATTTAGTTGTTGGGAAACAAAAAATAAAAATACACGTGTCTGTGTTTTCACATGGGCTGAGTCATCTATTGAACACGCGCCACAACAGCCATGTTGGCCCTCTCCCCAAGGGCACCCCGTTGCTCTTTTCATCTTCCGTGTGCGTGTGTGTGTGTGTGTGTGTGTGTGTGTGTGTGTGTGTGTGTGTGTGCCTTTTCAAAATGTTCAGTGCACATGTTTGTGTGAGTCTGCATTGTGGGTGGCAGTGTGATTCATTATGTACAAACTCCCTCTCATCTACAGACCAGATTAATTTGTTAAAGCTCAGCTCCCATTTGTTATTTGGTGAGAGAGTGCAGCATAAAGTAACACAACTCTGGATGGGCTGAATTGATATAGGGCCCAATAAAGTGTTTATTAACACAGATGCTTTATACTATGCTATCTAGAGCTGTGCTACAATTTATCACGATGTGAATGTGTTTGGCTCTCTTGTGTGTCAAACAGTGGGACTTTAGAGGAGGATATGTTTTATTTTGAATGGTTTTGATTGGAGTTGGGGTGTAACCTGAGCCCCTTCTTCATGCAGTCTACATTTCTAAAGATGCTTTGGTTGACAGGGATTCAGATGTGTTGAAACCCTTTAGTGAAGAATCATTGTATTTAAAGACTGTACTGACTGTATGTTAGTCATCAATATACAAACAGTTTCTTTCATGAGTTGTCCTTCATGGCTGGATGCCTCAACTCACACAACAGAAAGAAAAGTGCTGGAAGGGGTGCGCATCGGCATAAATAGGAGTGCTGACGTGCTGATCAGGGCTGTCTGAGGCTACATGGGAATGTAAGAGCATTACAGAGTGAGTCACAGCAACAGAAATCCATGTAGGCAGTATCGGCAGTACAGTCCGTAGGCCCTTCTTACTTTAGCTTGCACACATTCTTATTGATTTCTTTGGACTCCCACAGAAGGATTTTCCAAAAAAAAAAAGTTTTTAAAAAATGTAGATGAATTTTCTGAACTAAATTTCACAGCATATCCATTATAGGAGAGACTCCAAAGATTACGTTGAACTTTACAGGACAAACACATGTATATATTTTCACAGAGGAGCAAAAGGTTCAGCCTAAGGAATTTCAGAGCTTGTAGCACAACTCACACAGTTCTACTTCCTGTACAGTATTTTTGACTACTCGGTAAACATTTGCAATATGAGCTGTACAGTACTAATGGTTAGAAGGTAAAAACAATTTTATCCCATTAGGAGTGCAGAAGAAATCCAATATGATGTGTTGCTTTGCCTACTGTCTTAAGGGGTAGATCTAATTGCACTTCTAGGCACTGTCTATTTGCATTGTATGGCTGATGCTGCCGTTCTAAAAAACAGAGCAAAAAACTGAATCAGCCTGAGAGTAATTTAACATCAAATAAGCTGAGAGGTAGCACAGGTCAATGTGTATCATATTCTTCAAAGCTGAGCTAAAAGCCATTATATGTTCTCATTAACAACCAGCTTTTGTTTTAAATGAGTGATGAGGAAAGATGAGATGCCTTCATGCCTTCTTACGATATGATACTATTTGGATACTTGGGAGAAAGTATAATTTAGTATTACTTGGAACACAGCCATCTTTACAATTGCTTCATCCCTTCTTTTAACATAAAAGGCTTTGTGAGTGGATGAAACCAGTTGTTATGAATACAAAATATTTTCCTGTTGTATGACATAGGATGTCAGCTGCTTATGAGTTGAATTTTGTGAATTGTGGACTACACATAGAGCAGTTTGGCACCATGATTTTTTCAGTATTATTGTCATGCTGGAAGACCCATTTACAGTGTTCTGGTTGAGGGGAGGAGGCTGTCATCCAAGAGTTTGCTGTGCGTGGCCCTGTCCATTGGCCCCTTAATGCAGGGAAGTTGTTCTGTACCCTTAGTAGAAAAAAATCCCCCAAAGCATAATGTTTCCACCTCCATGCTTGACTGTGGGGCTGTTACCAATGATGTTCTTGGTGACTGTGGTCCCAACTGCCTTCAGATCATTAACAAGCTCCTCCTCTGTAGTTTTGGAATAATGAGACAAAATCTTGCGTGGAGCTCCAGACTAATGCTGGCTGTAGTTTAGGAGGTAGGGCAGGTCATCTGCTGATCGGAAGGTTGGTGGTTCGATCCCTGGCTCCCCCTGTCTGCATGCCAAATATCTTTGGGGAAGATACTAACCCCAAGTTGCTCTCCGATGCATCCATTGCAGTATGAATGTGTGTGTTTGTGTGAATGGGTGAATGTGGCATGTTGTATAAAGCGCTTTGAGTGCTCTGGGAGAGTAGAAAAGCGCTATATAAGAATCAGGCCATTTACCATTTATGGTCATTTTATATTTCTTCCATTTCCGAATAACCGCACCAGCAGTTGTCACATTCTCATCAAGCTTCTTGCTGATGATCTTGTAGTCCATTCCAGCCTTGTGCAGGTCTACAGTCTTGTCTCTGATGTCCTTTGCCAGCTCTATGGTCTTCCTCATAGTGGTGGAAAGGTTGGAATAAAAGAGAGTGATTCTGTGGACAGGTGTTTTATACATATGAGCAGTGTTGGTCAAGTTACTTAAAAAAAGTAATTACTTACTCATTACCTCTCTAAGAAAGGAATCCCATTACTTTACTGATTATTTATTTTAAAAAAGTAATTTTATTTAAGTACTTTATTTCTTAGTTACTTTTTAAAAGCATGATACACAACCTGAAAATCAAAAATACAGCAGCAATAAGTCCTGTTGCTCTTTAAGTCTATTTTCACCTGTTTAGCAGGAGTGGGGCCAGTGGAGGTTTGCCGCAGCGGTCATGTCAGTGGGAGGATCTGGGGGTTTCTCTGTGAATTTCACATTCCCGTGGTAGAGTGTTAGGTACTTGCTCAGATTTGAAGTTTAATTTTTTACTGTAGAGAGAAGTTTTCTTCCCACACAGAGTGTACAGCGGACGCTAATGTTTTTGTCACTGCATGGTCATACTCTCTCCTGCACTCCATATTATCCATTGTTGATCTACACACGTCTGTTGCTGCCACAGACGTCGCACGCTCATACGTCATTGTCATGAGACACTCTCACAAACAAAATCACGGTTTAGTAATGCAGTAACGCAGTGTGCTTACCGGAAAGTAACAGTAATCTAATTACTTTTTTGCAATAGTATTCCCTTACTTTACTCGTTACTTGACAAAAGTAATCAAATTATAGTAACACGTTACTTGTAAGTAGAGATCAGAAGTATCTGTAATTGATTAATTAATACACAAGGACACGCGACCACAAGGCAGAAGGCTTTTTGGATGCTATTCTGTCTCTCTCCATTAAAATGAAATTGCCAGTTAAAACGCATGTTCACTCATTTTTCCTGATACCATCATGGATGCTATCTTTTGTGTACTTATGAAAAAAAGCCAAATTGTCCCACCACTCTTTTCTGTAAGGATGTGGCAATGAGAGTTTCATATTTACTTCTTCAGGCCATCCCACAGTTTCCCACATCAATGGCATAGAACTTGGTAGAAGTTCAGTTTTTATATGTGGATAAGGCAATGAACTATGTTTGGTGACAAGTGTATTGAGAAGAGTTCCTGAGCCCAAGCAACATAATAAAGTGTGTTTTTAATACACTGCTGTCGGAAAGCTTGAAGATCACGGCCATTCAGCATTGATTTTCAACAATGTCTCCTATTCACAATAATTTCTTCAGATTCACTAAATCCTTAATTATTTTCTTTGTGAAGAGATTTCTTAAGTAGGCTTTACGTGGGTCACACTGAGTCATTACCTGATGATTTCTTACAGCTCGAAGGTATGTGTACAGATGTAATAGCTCAGTGTTTGCCCGGAAACACCAAGGACGTACATTGCTCTGGTTGCGTAAGTAACACGAAGTGAGGGAAATAATTCATAGGTGGAAAACATTCAGACAGTTGTGAATCTTCCCAGGAATGGACATCCCAGTAAATTCACCCCAAGTCTGTGAAATGCTCAGAGAAACACAAAATCTGAAGAGATGCTTCTAAGATTCCGCAGGCCTTACTAAGCATTTTAAATATTCAAGTTGATGAACTTAGAAAGAGACTGAACAAGTCGGTTTCTTTGAAAGGATTGCCAGGTGAAAATAACATGGCAGCACAGCTTAAGTTTACAAAGTTGCATCTGAACAAACCACAAGACTTCTGGAACAAAGTCCTTTGAAAGGATGAGACAAAAGTTAAGCGCTTCAGCCATAATGTACCACATTTGGTGGAAACCAAACACAGCATATGAGCATAAACACCAAACCCCAACTGTCAATCACGGTGGTGGAGGGGTGATGATTTGTGCTTCTTTTGCAGCCACATGACCTGGGAAGCTTGCAGTCATTGAGTCGATGCCCCACAGCTAAAGCAGAACCTAACTGGGTCATGCAGCAGGACAATGATCCCAAGCAAAAGCAGCAAAACTACAATTAAAGTTGTTCAAAATTTCTCCACAAAGATGTGAGAGACTGAAAAAGTCAAACAGAAAACTTCAAGTTACTGCTCCGAACTGTAGTTCTACTGAGTCATAGGGGATACTTCGTTTTTTGTTTTTACACTGCTTCTGCGTTTTGGCTTCACTAATGTTAAATAAATAATGACATGGTGTAATATGGCATGTGTTGTTGTTCATCTCAGGTTGTATTTTAGTCATTTTAAAACCCCATAAGGACCAGATGGTTTTTTTCTTCATTTTATTATGAGGACATTCATAATATGTATGAATGTCTTATATTAATACACCCATTGGTGTATAAATTAGTATTTCTCAATATTAGCAACACAGGTTGGACCTGTATTTTAATATGAATATTATGTAATAAGTGAATATAGGAAGTTACCTTATATCAATTAATTAACATTTATCATGACCTTTGTAAGGTTATATTGTAGGCAGGATCATTTTGCTTCTTACTTTTAATTACTTTGTCTACTGTGGCCTCTCCTCACTGTGGAAATACTGCATTTGTATCCACATGCAGTTTACTTTTTATCCTTGCATTACCTATTTGTTTGTTTATCTGTTTTTGTTTTTTACAGCACAGTCTTTTGATCTTTGTTCAGGCTCCCCTCAGACAGAAAATCTCCAGGAAGATTACATTCTGGTTTCTTTTTTTCCCCTTTATCATTATTTATTTTTTATTCATCAGCTTTATAATAAATGGATTTTAGCTCCCTTGCAGACCATTTCATTTGGGGATGCATTGCTTAACAACACTTCCAAATAAAGATACAAGCAACTCTTAAAAGCTCTGCGGTGCCACTATCTAAAAAAGTGAACGTTATGTAACGTAATGATGAGCTTGGACAGACGTGGTTGAAAAAGTGACCTTGGATTAGAGCCGTACCCCTCCACGGTGACCTGGTGTAGAGCCAATGTCTTGGGATTATGGTAAACCACTGCTGTGCCAATGTGACACACAGGATTATTTGATACTGCATTTTTCTGGAGAGGGAAGACTATGTAGTGTTTAACACATGTTTGGGTTTCAGCAGATTAGAAAGTCAAGGGCAAGTTTATATGAGAATTTTTATCCTAAAACACCTCATGTGTCATCGGTTTGGCTGAGTTTGGTGGGCTGTATCTTAAAACACTTAAAACACATCTCTGCCAAATCCTCACAAGATTTATCTGCTCCAAGGTTCTGTGCTATTTAATTAACTCCATCATTTTTCTGATTGCAACTGCAAAAAAGCAGCAATCTGTTGGCCTGGTCTCCACAGCATTGATTTTCAAATCCGCCACAATTCTGCTACAAATGCAAATAAAAGTCGAAGGCTTTCGTTTTCACATCACTTAAACCCGATATTGAACTAAATCTGGTATAAACACAACATATAAAATGCTGAAGTGCAGATCATTTTTTAGTATATGCTCAAGTTGAATCTCCCAAAACTGACTCATGTCAACATGATGCTGCGCCACTTTGTGACTCTGTGTGTACAGCATGAGTCACAGCAAGCTGAAGACTTATTTCTACCACAGTTTTCTGATCGAAGGATCTTGTCACACATTAAGGTTTTAAAGTCAGTGGATAGGAAATGATTCGGAGGTGGTAAACTAACACTGACAAAATGTATTTATTTATCTGCTCTTTTAACTTCCATCCTGTTTATATGTGGTTTGACACCCAGATTTGGAATTATTAGAGCAATTAAACAGATAGCTAACCTATGATCTGTTCAGAGTGTGGTCAAGAATGTGAGTTGTGAAAAGCTAGGAATAAAGCTCTCAATAAAGCTCTCAAGGGTTTGTTAGGTTGACTTAATCACAGTTGTCTTTGACCTGCTCTTTATCATAGTATGCCAGATTGAATGGAGGCATTTCGGGTCAAAATATTAGAGATTTTGGCTTTTTGGATTATATCACTGCTCTGAAAGTCCAGAACTGGGTGCCAGCAAACAGATTTGGATAATTCCTGTTGATGTTCTCTTTGAACTCTGAGATGATGGTTATACCGAGGACCAAACAGTGCACTGGCTGAAAACAAGACGCTAACAACAAGCTTACTCATATCACATTTTTACGTTTCTTAAGCTTTAAAGTTGTGAGCTCACCCTGACTCAGTTTTGGGAAAACTGTTGCAACAGTAGCAAACAAATGGACAGGCAAGAGTCGTTAATAGGATAAAGTTTAGAAATGAAACCAGTGTAAATGTTTAAAAAAAAGAAAACTACAAGGTACAGGCTGAATTGTTGTACTGAAATTCAGGTACTAATAGCAAAGGTATCATACAGCAGTCTCACAAAGTACAGTTTACATAGTTTCTGTAAAGGGCTCCAGCTTTCTGTCTACATTGATTTTCCATTTATTTTCTTTATAAATTAATAAAAAGTAGTTTTAGGTTCCAAAAAGAATACCTTTTATTATTTCAATATTAATATCTTTTTGCTCAGCATTACAAATGTGTAAGATAACTGCCTGCTTCTTGACAGTGAATATACTTTTGCATGACAGAAGCAGGTAAACTGCAGTTTGTGTGTTAGTGGTAAAGATCATGACTTGACTGAAGGTACTTGGCTTTTAAGGCTTTTAATAATGTTTGATTCTAACAAGAAGTCTCCTTGTACAGAGAGGCATCATATCACGCTAGATGAAATATGCATGCATTGTAAAGCATAAACAGTGTGGCATTACAACGTGCCAGCTAAAGGCTTTTTTTTTATTAGTCCACTGTGTATTCCTGTGTTTCTCTGTTTGTCACTGGGGAAACATAATTGCACTGAAATATGTATTTTGTAAAAGCCACATCCTGTATCCAACAGGGGAAAATTCAAGGGAAACTCAGCCAAGACTCACACAAAAGCCAACTTTATTAACATTTTCTTGACAAAGCCGCTACTTGCCCTGGCTAGGCAGACCTAGAAAAAGGTTACAGCAAGAAAGGGCAAACCTGTGAGTTTTATGAAAGGATACTGCCATTTTTTTAAGGTGCTTAAAGGTTTATCAATTAATGGTGGCAGGTTACTGTATTATTGTGGGCCAAAAGCACCTATCATAATAGTCTCCTTTCATCTAGAGGGAGTTTGTGGCATCTATCCCATCGTCTCCCAGTTAGGGCTGTAATTGGGCATTTTTTCACCTATATTTCATTTCTTTTCAGAAACACTGCACAAGTTTGTAAACCTTTTCCCTTGGTTTGGCATATTTTCAAGCAGAGTAAATTCCAAATTAATCAAAATTTACCGCTATAAGCCACATGAGAACATTCACTTCCCTACTGGGCAGATGTGTCTACTTCGGGAGCAACTGAAGTTTATACAAAAAGAAAGTGTTGTGTTCTGGAGAAGTGGATCACTTAGAAAATTTCCTCCTGATGTTCATATTTATTGTTACAGTTTGCATACTCTACACATGTAAAGCACTCTGATGCATCCCAGAATTCAAAACGTACTTGACTACAGGAAAGCCTCGGTGTAGTCCTTGTAGTTGGGTTAGATTGAGGTTGGATCACATTCTCACTATAAATGAAATGACCTGGAATGTTTTGGAACCAGATCTAAACGTCCTCCTCAAAATGGTCTTGGCATGCTCGTTTTGGTTCACATCCAAGTGCGATTGTTGTGTTTACTTGTGCACAAATGAATTGCACTAAGTGAGTAACATTCAGTTATAAAGCACCTTTCACAGATATGTGGTCACAAGAAATTAGAGTAAAGAAAGAAAATTAATTGCTATAAAAATGCAAAGAAAGGTTAAGCTACAGAATAAATTAAAATCAATAAATGTAGCAACATGTAACAGCATTTTTTTAGAGTCAGCTAAATGTAATTGGTAGACTGTTCCAAAGCCTTGGTGCCACCGACTGAAAAGCTTTGTCCCCCTGGTCTTCTGTCTCATGGGCGGGACAACCTGCAGATTCTGAGCTTATAATCGAAGACTATGAGCAGCAGCGTGCTTGATAAGAAGCTGGGATAAATAGTCTAGAGCCTGGCTGTTAAGGGCTCCTATGAGAGAACAACAATTTTAAAATGAATTTTAAATACCGGAAGCCACTGTAAAGAGTACAAAATAGAAATGATGTGAGCTGATTTGCTGGATTGTGTTAGTAGTTTGGCTGCACCATTCTGAATCACTCGGAGGCATGAAGGAGGTAATTTATCTAAGCCGGTAAACAAGGCATTAAAATAGTCCAAATGCAATGACACAAATGCATGAATAATTTTTGCTAGAGAGACTATAATTCATAATTTAGAAATGTTCTTTAAATGAGAAAAACAGGAATGGATTTTACATGGAAGTCAAAACCCAGAGAGAAATCAAATATTACTCCAAGGTTTTGAACATTGGATTTTGTGGTTGAAAAATAATTAAGTAAGAGCCCGATGGATTTTGGGATACAAAGCAGAAGAAGCTGTGATCATGATCTCAAATTTGTTGACTTTTAAAACAAAATAATTGCTAGGAAGATGATCCCTAATCCACTGGACTAGGGTGGACAGCTTATCCAGCTCGTGAGGGTTAAAAGATATATACAAGTTAATGTCATCAGCATAGAAAGGATAAGAAATGTCAAAGTGCCAAGGGGAACAGCAAACATGTGGTGAAATGAACTACACAGCACAGGTGTGACAATATCGAGCCAATAAATGGGGTATGTTTTTCTTACCCAGGTTTCTTTCTTTGCTATTATCACCGGTTAATAATAAATTATACCTCTGTTATTGTAATAGCTGTTGCCCATTTGTGTAATTATGACCCTCCATGTCAACTCCAGTTTCATGATGAACTTTTTCATCTTACTACTACACAGTATTTAAGAATATGTGTTTTTACAACAAATCTAATAAGTCATGCCCTCCTTACTGAAATTACTAATAATATTACGTTTTGGTTATTAACAATTTAATGTTTGCTGAGGTCTTCATGAATTGGGGAGGCCAGAATGGGTCAGCCCTGTGGAGCCTTTTGGAGCACAATCATCTTCTCTTTGGCATTTTCTGTATGGAGGCCTCAAGACCAGATTGTTATCTAGTTTGGGAGATACAAAAGCTCATGGTTACTTTGGGAGTGAAGAATAGACACGGTAGTGGGAATGAAGCGAAGCTCTCTGTGAAAGAATAAACCTCAGAATCGGGATGATTATAGCTCCTGAAACATGTTTGCGCTCTTCTCCATGATATCAAGTATTTCCATGATAAAAACATTCATCCTCTCATAGCTCACTTTTGAAACCTTGGTCTCACCAATTTTTACTACAGTTATACTGCTAAAAGGAAGTTCTGACCTTGTTAGGGTAGATAGTGTGCTAGAGGTTTGGGTGACTTTATCAAGGTCACAGCCTAACACAACAGTTTGCACATTTGGATGCTGAGCTTAATAAACTTAATTCACTTATTTGAATTGTTGTGTTTGTGTGTGTGGTTTGGAGTCATAGAATGGCTTATTTCTGTGTAGTTTCAAGAAAATCACCTCTCGTTTATTCTGACTGACCGCAAGTATTTTCTGAGACTTTGAAGATACGAATGTATTGCTGCGATAACCTAGATACCTTGTTTATTTCTTGCTGAGCCCTTTTTGTGACTTATTCACAGTCTGACCGAGGCTATTGTCAGTGGGTTTTCTTTTTCCTTTTTTTTAAATGCTTGATTGAATGGAGGCAGTCTGGGTCATCAGAGCAGAGCTATCAGCTTTTTGATGTGACTGGTTGGATTATATCTCTGCTACTAAAGTCCTCAACTGTGTGCCAGAGAAGAGATTTAGATAATTCTAGTTAACATTCCCTTTGAACTCTAAGGTGAAGGTTACACAGAGGACTGCATCAGTTAAAAGGAAGAAGCTAATAACAGGCTCAGCTAATACAGCTAGCTGTATTTCTTCTTCTTTCATTTATTTATTTATATATTTTTGGCTCCTCTTTTCTTAAGCAGAGTTTTTCTGTCCCCTGCACTTTAGCTTAAAAGTTGTAAGTTTCCCATGACTAAAAGAAGCACACAGATTGGTTACTATATCCGTACTCATTTGATTACACTTATCAGGGTTGCGGTGGCCTGGAGCCTATCCCAGCTACCATAGGGAGAGAGGCGGGGTCCTGGAGATCACCAGTCTGTCACAGTGTTATATGGCTATAGCAGTAAAAAACACATATCTGTTTTCAAAAAGACGGAGCTGTATATTCTGTGCAGAGCCTCTGTGTACTTATCCAGACTGTTGGTGGCAGTCCTGAATACATCTCAGTCAGTACAGTCCAAGCATGACTGAGTATCAGGTGCCTCACTGGCCCACAGTTTTGATGTCCTTGCAGCAGGTTTAGAAAACCTTATTTTTCCATCTGTATGTAGGCATTAGGTGGTCAGTGAGCTAGTGCATCTTTAAAAAGAGTGAAACTGTCTAACAGTGATCCAGTATGTTCACCTCTCTGATCAGGCATTTCATTAATTGTCATTATTTGTCAGTTCATGGGTGATCACTATTACATAATATGGGGTGGCTGTAGCTCAGGTGGCAGAGCAGGTCAGCCACTAACCAGACGGTCGGTAGTTCGATCCCAGGCTCCTCCAGTCTACATGTCAAATATCCTTGGGCAAGATACTAACCCCATGTTGCCTACCGGTGGTGGTCACTC
>VUQG01006486.1:0-20568 GCA_015106755.1 Etia nguti | reverse complement strand
TACTGGTGGTGGTCAGAGGGCCCGGTGGCGCCAGTGTCCGGCTGCCTCGCCTCTGTCAGTGCGCCCCAGGGCAGCTGTGGCTACAATGTAGCTTGCCATCACCTGTGTGTGAATGGGTGAATGACTGAATGTAGTGTAAAGCGCTTTGGGGTCCTTAGGGACTAAGTAAAGCGCTATACAAATACAGGCCATTTACCATTTACATAATATAATATCTTTTACATTAGAATATTGTCACTGTCGTTGGAAAAAAACAATTGAATGAACATAGTTAAATTCAAGTCAATTTCTGATACCCATTTTAAGTACTATTACATTTTTAATTACTATTAATTTGAGAAATGTTAGTAAGTTTAGAGTAAATTCATAAACAAACTACAATAAAAAGTCATTAAGTTTTAATCAGACTCTCCCTGTCACGTTTTCAAGAGAACAGTTTTTGAGCCGACACGATGACAATGTGGGTTGTGGGAAAGCAGCCAGTAAATATGCAGAAGGGCTGGAAGAGGAGGCGAGTTGTAAAAAGTTGAAGTTGTCACACACAAAAACATATACACACATACATACACACACACATACACCTACAATGTGCAGGTTGCTCATTAAGTGTGCCATAGGGACTTGGTATGTGGACCTGCCTAGTGCTGCAGTGCTGTGCTGCAGAATAGAGGAAAGATGGGACAGTCATTGCCAGAGGAATGTTTTCTTCCAGGTGAAAGAGATGACTGTACTATTCTAGTCTACCTGTCAAAAAAAGACTCACATAGATTTCCAGCCTTATTCTCCCCAGTGTGTGGCAACTATTGTATAAGCAGCACCGTAGTTAACAAACTGGAGGTGGCTCTAGTAATTAAATCATCACAGATTCATGTGAAAACATATGTGCTCAAACAAGTGTTCAAACTCTTCAATGAGGCCTTTTATAACATGTAACATCCTGCAAGCAAGTTTCACACAAAGTATTTTCTGTACAAAATACCCACAAGCTGTCACAGAAATCTGTTTTCTTAAACACATGGTGGGCATCATTTGAATTATGGAAATGTATCGTAAATGTGTTATTCCAAATGAATATCCAATCCCCCACAGCCTAATGTGCACCTCCTCACAAAATGTAACTGCAGACCACATGAGCTGTGATTGTGGCCATGCAAACATGTGTGAAAATGTAATATGTAAAGGGCTGCAGTTGTTTCCGCCTTCCTCGTAATGCTAATGCAGTAGCCAGTATTCTGCCAATGTAGCCATCTGCCATTTCCTCATTTTCACTGCTCTGCCAGTCCATGTTTAAACTCATTAGAATCCAAAATTCTCTCTTTTTAGTACAGCAGTAATTTCAATATTGTTTTTATTTTTTTTACATTCATTAGCTTGATCGCTAACATAATATTGTCATGTCATTTGACATTGCTTAAAGTAAAAGAAGCACCTAAACTCAGTTACAATTACGTAACTACATAACTGTTGAATGATGATGAAATATCTGATGAAGTGGGCTACACTGCAGTTCATTTACAGCTGGATTTGCTTGTTCAACGAGCCAGTAACCTGTTGTTTGTGTGAGAGTGATCTGAGGTCCTCTCGTGGTCAGCAGTCAGTGTTTTATTATCAACATGAACTGACACATCAATTAAACAAAAGCTGCTTAAAACTGGTTGGAAAAATTGCAGTTCCTACATTTTTTGAAATATAATGTACATATATTCCTACTGTGTATAACTCTTGAGTAGAAAACAATAGTTTGCAAAATAAATGCACTAACATGCATGTACAATATTGGTAAAGAGAAAGGACAATAGGGGATCCATGACCCTCTTGGGGACACTCCCATAGGGCTTAAAATCTGGGACTCTCCACCAATTGCTCTTAGAACTGAAGAAGCTTCTCGGATGAGAGGTGAAACATCTTCAAGGAAACTTAAGGAAGTCCAGACGCTTTTCTTTCCAAGCTCCTTAGACACCCTCTTTCAATTCTTTTTTTACACATTTACACAGGTTTTTAGCAGGTTAAATTAGGGAAAACACAATCTCACATGATAAAAACATCACATATTATACTATGTAATTTATTTAACAAAAAAGTAAGCCAACATTCATAAGCAGTGAGTGAAATCTTAGTACACCCTTACTGTTTCCATAGGATCTAACAGAGTAAGTAGAAGCCAGGTGCTGCCAATCAAATGCGTTTGATTCATTGATCATCAGCAAGTGTGAGCACCTCTATGAAAGCAAAAACTGTGTTCATCTGCAGGTCAGATATGGGCTAACACAAAGCCAATAAGGAAAGATATCAGCAGTGACCTTAGAGAAGAAATTGTTGCTGCCCATCAGTCTATTAAAGGTTATAAAGCCATTTCCAAGCAATTTGAACTCCATCTTTCTACACTGAGAAAGTTTATTAATAAGTGGAAAGCATTAAAATTCAAGCCTTTGATTTATGCAAAGTACTTTGTTTTTCACATGCTGGTCCTACATTTTGACTTTTTTAATCATCTCAGATGCTGTATTTACCTAAATGTAAAAGGAAGCGAGGACTTTTTTCATTTGTAAGGCAGACTCAGTATTTTTATTATGTCCTGATTTGTAAAACCTTAGAACTGAAAAACAATGTACTTTATTTTTTACCACGACTGTAAATTTTATATCAGAAGTGAACCCAAAGTACTAATTGGATGCCATTATTTGGAGTGATATACCATTATTTTATTTTATTTTTCACTTTGAACATGCATCAGTCTTTGTACCATGTGATATAAATTTCTGCATTAACTTGATTGTGTGTAATATTTCTTTGTTAGATGGTGTTTCAGTGTGTCAGCGCTATAAGTAAATATTAGCTTCACCTTGTCATATAAAGGCAGTTAATTGTGATGTATATTATTTCCATTAATTAATATAGTGAAATATATTATTATATAAAATTTCTTTTTATTGTTGGCAGCTCCTGAAAAAGCAGATTGTCTCACTTATAAACCACCCTGCAATTACCACAAACAGTAATTGTACACAAAGAGAACCAAAACAGCTGATAACCCTTATCATCAGGTCTGGTTATTGAAATTGCTGTACACACATGTGTCACAGAGGGGACAACTGAGAGGTCTGTTTTGTAACTTTAATATTTATTTGTTTGTTTATTTTCTTTCCAGTTTTGTGTTATTATTTTTTTTACTGATATTCTTAATTAATATGCTTGTATTTCAGGCACACCCTCAGTAGTGGCTTGTTCATTGCCGTCTGCACTTTCCTGAGGCCAGGGGCATATGATGCAGCAGTGAAAAGGATCTCTGTGTTTGCTGTCTGTTTTTTTTAAGTAAAATATGTAGGAGTGCTGCTTGAAGCTGAACAAAAGCAAGAATTTCAAAAAGTGACATCACTGGAGATGTCTCCTTTTCAATTAAATATGCCAAGGCAGGTACAATTCAGATATGTCTAAAGCGTCACCCTGCTGCTATGAATCAGTCAGTTGCTGGCTTTCATCACAGTGAAAGAGGACTTCTATCATTTAATCTTTGTATCTTAGATGGATTCTTAGATTTTCTTTTTTTGTTGTTTTTCACTCACTTTCCTCCGGTGGTATTATATCCACCCTGCATCTGATTAAGAGAAGGATTTTTGTTTCTACTGGCCACACCTCTAGAATAATATTACAACACATGCTACTGATGTCTTGTGAAACCAAGACCAATCTCCCTACATCAACTTTAAAACTCAGTTTTTTTTTAATCTGTCAATTCTGCTGTGCGTAATATCCTTGAGACAGTACGCTCTTACATTTCAACAGGACTGAAGGCTAGTAGTAGCAACACATCTTCCAACCACTAATCGTCATTCATCCTGTAGCCTTTCTGGTCTTTGTTTGTCCTCTAATCTTCTAGCTCTCTTTCAGTCCATTTCTTTACTGATGTTGTGTTGCTTAGCACTACATTTTTATATTTGCTGATATGTTTGTGTCTCTTTCTGAGTGAGCAGTAGTGTGGGTACATTCAGTATTGTGAAATCAGAATTGTTCATGTTTAATGGGAGCACCACTTTTAGCTGAAGTGAAATTAAATGACCGGTTCATTTTCACCGGTTTCACATACCTAACAATTAATATTTTAACTTTAAGCATAAGGGAGTCGGAGTGCACCAACTGCATTGTGCATAAAACATCTGTTAAATGATAAAGTATTATAGGCAAGTCAAACCTTTGGACTGTGATGCCGTTAAGTCTCATATTTGTGAGTCTCATGACAGCTTTGACCCCAATAGCACTCAAAAAAGAATGGAGGACAGCAGGATGAGACATAACTTATTTTCTACAACGACACAAAAGCCTGCTTGGAAATTCTGGTTACCCTAACAATAGATGGTATGAAAAATGGATGTAGTTGCCATGAAAAGATGAGGGATGTGATACAACCACTAGTTGCTAGGGAAACCTGTTTTCTCCAACAGGTTGGCAGTGGTTCCTGCAGGTTTCCGGCTCTCACTGAGTAAAAATGGGTTGCAAAGAAATTGCTGCACCAAAAACCTAGTGATTGCCACGGTTGCCGATATTGTTCGTGTTTGTCTGCAAATATGTGCTAACTCTTAACTGAATTGTAGTACAACTTGAAAAACTATAGTACAGGTTTGCCTTCAAAGTAAAAGCCTCAGCACTGCAGCCAGCATATTTCACAAGGTGCAACCTTGTGTTGCACTTTTCACAGTTTCATTACAGCTCAGAGAGTATTTGCCAGTGTTTGGGAAAACTTTTATCTAAAACTTTCCTTAGCAACAGGTCACTGAGTGGTCTGTAGGCTTGTGTGACTGAGGCTTTAGCAATCATTTTCCCTGCAAGTGCCATCAACCTCCAGCAGCCAATCAGGGAATAGTGGTACTATCACTTGGTTAGTTGTTAGAGAGTCTCTAGCTTATTGTGACTGGGGTCTTGTTAATTTTTATCTCACACAGTCACTATTATTGTCATACAGCCAGTGGACAAGTTAGTTGCAATGTTGGGTGAAATGCATTCCAAAGTAACATGTTACTGCATTCACATTAATCACAAGGTTCATAAGACGGATGAACCTTTTGGCTAGACAGATTCAATGAAAAAACGTCAAACTGTCTTTTTCTTAAATGCGCTTGTGCTGCAATCACCTGATCTGATTTAGTGTGCAGGGAGTAGGAAAATGGTGGAGCGTTTGTTTGTTTGTTTGTTTGTTTGTTTGTTTGTCTTGGGTTTCTTTTGCATGAAAGAACAAGTGTTTGATGGCAAAGTGCAAACTGTGTCCAGGATAAAATCAGCCATATTGTACAATTGAATCACGGTGGCGATCATTTTGAAGTCTCTTTTAACTAGATTTCTATTTTGCATGTTGTTGTTGGTTTTGTGTTCATACATGAACACTAAAAGAAAGATTACATGTGTGTCCTCATTAACATAAAAATGTGTGTCACTGTGGGTGACTGTAGCCTCAGTTTTTTATAGTTAATAATGCTGGATTATGGCTAGTTGTTAGATAATAATCTGACACCCAATTTACTGAATACTTTCTCTGACAAGTAATTAAGTAATGTCCTGCATTACTTTAATGAAAAGTAATGAGTAATGTGTAATAACACTTAAAAAAAACAAAAAAAACCAGCAACACTGTTTCGTGGTCACTTGCCTAAGAGTGTTTTTGCAACCATGGGTACCATCTTCTGGTGGCCTTTAAAGAGATTGCGGTCTTCAAGATTTGAAGGCTCCACATGGCCTTCGCTTTTCAGTCTGAGAATTTACGTCTATTTGTTACACTGTCTACGGTGTAATCATCACCAACAAGTATAAACAAGTTTTGCTAGTATGAGCGGTTGACTTTACAAGCAAGAGCAGTTCCAAAGTTACCACTTAATTCTAACAGGGAGAATAAAATTTTTGATTGTTACACCTGAAAATACTGCATTCAATGATCCAACTGAGAAAACACCAGCTAATGAAGAAAATCATTAGCTGTGTTTTACCGAATTTTTGTTTCTTCTTTTTTTTTTTTGGTATGACATCTCTTCATTTAGGCTACTTGGTTTTTGGCGTCCCCACACCTCTAAGCTCATATTAGTCACACTTTGACACATTCATAGGAAATTGCATTCAAAATAACCCTCTTTGGTAACCATGGCACCATTATCCCACACAGGTTATGTTGACTTTGCTTAATTAACAACCACATTATTGAGGAAATTCAAAGCTCCCCTCTTACCCTTTTTTTTTTTTACCCCAATCCCTGTATCACGCTCGTACCCTCAGTCCCTGTTAATCTTTACCTTTTCCTTTACCTTTGTGCCTTTCCGACCTTTACCTCTCACTCTTATCCTAAAGCAGCATTTCTTTTACCTTATGCTTGTTCATTAAAGTTCAATAACTTTATCATGTGCCATTTTCCCGAATTATTATTTTGCTGAATTATTCTTTGTTATTTTATCAGTAACAATGGTCAAACAACTGTCTAAAATAGTGTAAGCTGTTTCTGATGTGCTAGCAGTTGAGGCTAGTGTAACCCAATCAGTGTGCTTTTAAGCTTTCCAGTTGTCCTTGCATTTTTGTGCTGAGTGTTAAGTCCTTTGAAATATTTTTTTGCAGAGTCACTTTTTAAAGCTTCACTTGTGCATCCTTGAGCAACTCTTTCCAGTCCGTCCCTTTGTAAATTGTCATCATGGTGCTTTAGAAAACGATAATAAAGACAAAAAGGCTTATTCATTTATTTATACAGCACATGGGAGAAAAACATGACCTTCAGTTGTTTTACAGGATAAGCTGATTGAATTTGTGTGTTTTGAATACTGAAATTATCAAGTGTAGACTAAAGCCAGATTACCTTGACTAGAAAATCCATCTATTCACTTTTGCTGTTACCCTTTTTAATTAATGTTGTTGCACATACAGTCATAAGAAAAACCAATGACACCTTTACTGCTTCCACAGGAATTAATAGGGGAAGTAGCAGCCAGGTGCTGCTAATCAAATGCAGCTGATTAATTGATCATCAGCACACTGCTGTTTGCTCATCTGGAGCATTCAGGTGTGCCACAATCTTACCAGGAGTGGACATCCCAGCAAATTCACTCCAAGGTCAGACTTAACAGAAAACTAGAGAAAAAAAAATCAAGGACTAAAATCAATGACTACATTGGGCTTCTTTTGCAGTCACAGGACCTGAGCAGCTGGCAGTCATTGAGTCAGCCATGAACTCCTCTGTATCGGAATCAAATGTGAGGCCATCTGTCTGACAGCTAAAACATGGCCCAAACTGGATCATGCAACAGGATAATCACCCCCAAGCATAGCAGCAAATCTACAACAGAATGGCTGAAAAAGAAAAGAACCAATGTGCTGCAATGACCCAGTCAAAGTACAGACCTCAGTCTGACTGAAATGCTTTGATGAGACCTTAAAAGAGCTGTATAACCAAACGCCCACAACAGTCAATGAACTGAAGCAATGCTGTGCAGATAAAGATAAATTGTCCAAAATTCCTCCACAATGATGTGAAAGATTTAGTTTTTCACAGGACAGCACCAAGTCCTGTGAAAAACTTTATTTACATGGCTATACAAAACACTTGAGTGTCACAATGAAACAAAATCACAAAATAACATCATACACACCTTTATAAGGTAAATCAGTATAAGAATGTTACAAGGGTAGCAATATCATTCATCCCCCATGTTAAATGGTAAATGAACTGATGCTTATATAGTTCTTTTTTACTCAATATTTATAATATCAATAATATTATTCTTACTACAACCCTACTTCAATCATTTACACACACATTCATACACGTGAGTTTTTTTTCTGTGACTAAGTACTTTTCAGTAACTTGCCCAAGGATACTTTGTCATGCAGGCTGTAGTGTTGAACCACTGACCTTGTGATTGGTAGACGAGCCACTCTACCTCCAGAGAAACAGCTGCCTCGACTTATGTTACACTTAATTTCACTCTGTACTAACATCATATTTCAGAACTGCATACTGGGTTCTCCCACACATTATCGCTTGAGAGTTGAACACATAAGGAGAAATGTCCCACTTTTCCTTTTCTATAAGATTTTATTTTTCATATAATTTCTGCTTTGCATGCATAACATTTCTCACTTGATAATTACTGTTAATTTTCTTGCGTTTTGGGTTAAAAAAAAAAAAAGAAAAAGACTTTGCTGCCTCATGGTGCACCTACTCTGTCATCTTAGTAGAGGACACCTGAGTTGCCTCCTTCTTCTGCTTGCCTTGGTGTTGAGTACTCACACACAGAGCAGACCTCCTCAGTCCACTCCACAAGCAGTGTGCGTGGGGTGGATGTAAGGCATGGAGGGCTTTGCAGTGGCTGCTTTTTGATTGACCTGATTATGGAAAACAGCCGCTGGCATTACTCCCAGAGGGTGCAGGGACCGTGGCATCTTCGTGAAAAATATTCCTGTTGTGCCAGCTTCTGTCATAAGATGCCTGTGGATAAAGCCAAGGCACACTGCCAAGAGGGAGAGTGTGAGAGACAAAGATAGATAGAGAGAGAGAGAGAGAGGAATTGGAAGGGGCATTTCAAATAAGGAAAATGAGAGCAGGAGACCGATTGATGATGAAGAGGAGATGAATTTATGTCATATCAGATTTACAGGGAAGATCACTGATGTTACTAACAATATTTATAACAGTGTGTGTTTTTCTTCTTTGTACCATAGAGGTTTAATTCAATTTTCAATTCAGTTTTATTTACATAGCACCAGTTCACAATGAGACCCTACAATACTAGAGAGAAAACCTCAAAAATCAGACAATCACCTATAAGCAGCATTTGGTGACAGTGGGAAGGAAGAACTCTGTTTTAACAGGAAGAGACCATCATCATAACCAGATTCGGCGAGAAACAGCTCTCTGCCTTGACTTTCTGTGGGCTGAGAGGAAAAAGAAGAAGAGAAAAAAAGGCATGTCAAAGCATTATGAGTGTCATTAATGACATGTAGTAGTGGCATTATAAACACACGAGAAGTGAAAAGAGGTGAGTGAACAAGAAACTCTCAGTGCGTCAAGGGAAGTCTCACAGCAGCCTGAGCCTATAGCCCTCCTGAACCCAAACTGTGAGCATGTTCCACTGGAGAGGAGCCTAAAATCTGAAGGCTCTGTCTTAAACGTGTCAACAAAAAAGGGCAAATTGTCAAGGTGTGGTTGTGTTGTGATGTAGATGGAAGGCGGACCCAATCGCAGGACTCTAGAGACAAAAACTTCAACTCAAAAAGACAGTTTCATTGCTCAACTCTTATAAAGATACAAAATGCTGAACTCAGAAGCACTAGGAAATAATACTGTACTCAAGGGACACAATATAAATTACATCTCACTCTCAAAATAATGTATCATGAATCCCACAAAAATCAAAACGGGCACAAATAGTTTAGAAAATAAACCAAATCCAGCTGTTCACAATAGCTAAATCTTTGACGCCTTTCACAAGAAATTTAAAAATCAATGTACAGTAGTACTTTCACTTTGTTGTTAAAAAAGTGTTTTGTGCGCTTATGATATTGAACGTTTTGTTTGATTCTGCACATTCTACTGTTAGGAAGAATCACCTGTAGATGACAATATCACTACAGTTTAGTGACAGCGTCTGAACAGCAAAACTGAATCTGTACTTGGAGTACAGTCCAGTCTTAATGCATAGATTAGTCAAAGAATTCCTTTTAAGTGATCCCATGAAAAACAATCTTTATTATCATTGTCAGGGCCGCCTCTGAGCAATGGTGAATATCGGTGCTAATTTCAACATGACTGGAGAGGAAAGTGTAACCTTTACTCTTAAGGCAAAGGCAGCAACCCAAGAGCTGCAGAGGTTGGATCTAAGCCAAAATAAGGGAGACAGCCAGGAAGTGTTGAAAGACACAATTAATCTGCTCTGTCATCGCTTAGGCAAGAGGAGCTGTTCTCCAAGGAGGCGTACACGCCGCCCAAGTTAAGACCCCCAAAGTTACTAAACACTGATGTGCATGGAAAAAATGGACAGGCTCTTCATTGGGGGTCCTGAGGTTATCTAGTCTACACGTTTTTGGTAGATTTGGAAAGGTCAAAAAGTTGTGATTACCCTAGAGTGGAGTGCTGGAGCTGTTACGCTAAACAGCTGTTTGGGTTTTTAATAATCTATATGAAAGTTACATTTCCAGCAGGCTTTCGACTCAGTTGAACACCAGTGTTGTGTCTCAAACTTATTCAGTTTAGGAGTTTAATTATTCTAAAGAGTGATTGTCCATGTCTTATTGTTGAACTAGAAGCAGCAAAAACACTCTTTTTGTTAAATCCTTGTGCACCTTCGACTTAGTGAGATTACCAAACAAGTCAGTCACCAAGGGTTTGACTGATTCATTGAGATCCTTTTCTTTCTTATTATAGTTATCGGCTTCACTGGCTGGTTTGATTCTACAAACACTTTATCGATGGTTGTGTTGTATAGTCTTACCTCTTTGCTTATTTAATAGACTGTATATTCTTTTGTATTTTGCATGCATGTTTGTGAAATGTGAATGTTTCTTTGCTGGAACACGCAGTTCTGTGAAAAAGTCTTGTGCCACCTCCTTATTTCTTGGGAAAATAAGAAATAGGTGCAGTGGTTTGTTAAAATGTACAAACATAAAAAAAAAGCAGTTTATGAGGCTAAAACTAATGGTTGTAGATGCTCACTCTCTCCAGACCTCCTCTGTACATACTGACAACAATTTGAACCGACATTTTTCAAATTTGAGTTCATCACTCCATCAGACCTGTTGCCACTGATTTTCAGTTCTGTTCTTGTGTAATCTGGTATACCTCAGTCTTTTCTCACTGTTTCACTTCTTTAAGAATGACTTCTTGACAGCCACCTTTTCCCTGAGATCATTTTCCTCTGTTATTATATCTCACATTATGTGTATGCATAAAGAATGCTGTCCAATAAATCAGTATGAGACTTGTTTCGGTCAAGCTTTAGTTTGTAGCATAGTTATCTTAGCATAAGTCAGCTTGACTCAACTGTAGCCCATAGAATCACCTGAAGAAACAATCATAATACATTTTCCGGCAGAAGAGGTCCGGTCTCCCACACTACCAATATTACTCAGTATTTTTGCAGATAAAAGTGTTGAGTTTTTAATATGTGCAACGGGTTGAATCAAAGCTGAGCAGCTAAAGCTTTGATACTTAAGACAATCAAAAATAACTTCTCCCTCTGAGAAGTAGATATATGCCTATTTATCTGGCAAACACTTCAAGAAAGCATTAAAGAAACAGTAGTTTGATTTTGCGTTTGCGTTTCCCCAGAGGAAGGACATTTTTGTATACATTTGGACAGAGACACATTGGTTGATGGTGTGAAAGGGAATATCCTGTGTTGGGAGGAAATCAATTATTCATTCAGGGGCACTACCCTGACTGCTGAAGTAGCTGTGAGATTAAAGACAAGTATAGATGGATGTGTGTCTCATGTATATTCTCACAAAGTAAGCCAAAATCCTCTTTGACTGTATGCTAAACAACTAATGCTCTGCTATCAGCAGCTTTTAAAACACTTGCACGACAACCTGTCATGGATGAAGAGTTTGTCCACTTCACAGACAGTCAGAGCTTTTAGATTTAACTGTGTAACAATGGGATCTTCTTTGTAGCAGCTCTGAGATAAAATTTAAAAAGTTAAAATTTGGGAGATGTCCATCCCGCTTTAAAATAAAATTAGTATCAGCACTTTTGCAGTGAGTGCTACAAAAACTAATTTCTTTACAGGGATTAAAAAAAAACAAAACTCTCAGTATCACAGTTTTCCTATTTGTGCGATGAATCTCTTTTCCATTAAAAATGCATTCCTCTCAGCAACATTCATCAACAGATTGCCTGTGTCATCAATATTACATTTTTTTTCGGCAAAAACAGCTCTTACTCAGCATCAGTGGGGCAGCTAAATTTCTCTCAGGCCCACATTGGGTTTTTGTTTGTTTTCCAGATCTGTCGTCATGAATTTTTCATTAGCCACTTGATGAGACATTTCATGTGTTTTCCTTAAAGTATAAAGCACAGTGAGCGGTGTTATGGTGTGGGATTTTTTCCACTGTGCAACTGCTACAGTGGCTTTGTTTTCATTCAGAAGGTAGGAAATGTCTGGCAGTAGTCAGAGCAGTTTTAATAAATTCATCAAAACTTAGCCCAAATTGACATTTTTCACATTAACAGCAATACACTAATTTAGCGATACGCTACAGCATACACAAAGGGCAGTTTAAGGATATAAAATGTGTTTGTACCTGATAGAGATGTTTTATTTTATTTAATTCTTTAAGCTTATTATTTATGTTTAATGGCCTGAAATATGTTCATAAATATGTACTAGATTACAGTGACATTTAGTATCGAGACACTCATGGTCCCCAGAGGACAAACTGGAATGACTTTAATCTACTGACTATCTTCTCTGAACCTTTTTGTTCAGTACTTTCATTCAAAACTACTCATAGAAAAGCGAAATTCTTATTTCATTTGAATTTTAACCACTTCTCCCTTCAAGATAGCCTCGTTCTGCAACTCCAGATCACTTTTGGCACTTCCAGCTTCCATCTCTGCTATTTTTTGCTCTACAATTAGGCTCCTTTTTGGTGTCTCAGTCATAGCTAGAGATCAATCTTTCAGTACCAGTGATGATCCTTGAAGTGGAAAAGGTTCTTTGTTCTCTGTGTAAGTTTTCAAACGAAGTGAAATCACAAAGTGCACATAAAAGTGGTCCAGGATGGATGGTATAGAGGGTAAAAAATATGGGAGCACTGTTGTTGTCATTGCTTTTGCTAAAGGTTATACAGTATGTTGCTTAATTACTCCCCAGATAAAGTAATTCATTACACTGCTTGTTACATTACTTTCATGTTCCTCCTTGACATGGTCTGAAATGCATTGTTACATAATTACTAGTTAACAATATAAATTTGAGCTACATTGTAACATGCCGACACAAACATGTATTCTAACACAAAAACAGCAACACAAAGCAGAGTTAATAATCACCTAAACTAGACTTTAAAGCGATCGCCACAGTGATTCTACTGTGGAAATACATACAGGTGGAAATGGAAGCTACAATACTACAAGCCTGACTGCTCATCAAGGTCTCTGTTATTTGTGGGAGATCAGGCTCTGGCTGCTGAGCTGGGGTCAGCATACACTCAGGTTTAACATCAGTCTGGCTTCTTTGCTAGCTTCATTTTAGCATGCTGTCTGTTCAGATGCTTGCAAAGAGCATGCTGTGATTGAGTATAATGCAAGTTTTTTTTTCTGTCCTTGATGCAGTTTGCACTTTAGCAGCTTGCTCTTGTTGTTTCCTGAAATAAAAATAAAAGTAATGCTTGTTTCTTCACTCCTTAAAAGTTTGCCGTCCTTCTTGCACACAAACTAAACTCAGGTGCACAAGAAGAAGAAGACACATTTGATTTTTGTTTCTTTCTATCCACATGTTGTCCTGATAACTGAAGAACCTTTGCAACACAAGTAACAGCATAATGGTAACCGGAATATAATTATTGAATTTAGTACAGAAGTTACACTACTGCATTACTGAAAAATGTCCTGTAATTACAGTACTTTTAAATTGTACTATGCCTAACATTGCATACATGTACATTAGCCTCTGGATCTGCCAATGCATAGATCCCTAAGAACCTGCATTCTGTCTGAAGGCCACCAGATGGCGATAGCTGTGATCTCAAAAAACTTCCCATCCTATAGAAGTCCATGAGAAAAATGTCTTTCTGTTAGTTAATGGTCTCAGTAACACATTTTGGGTCATTTTGAATAAAAAATTAAGTCTGTTTTGTAAATCTTTATCATACTATAACAATTATGTGGATTATCTGTGGTATGAAAACTGCTAATCGGCTAAAGTCTGGAAAAAAACACAAGCTGTTAGCCAATAAACATGCCGTTTCACAGTCAGACACACCCACAACCATTAACATTTCTCTACACCGGGGGTAGGCAACTACAGGCCTCGAGTGCCGGTGTCCTGCAGGGTTTAGATGTGTCCTTGATCCAACACAGCTGATTCGAATGGCTAAATTACCTCCTCAACATGTCTTGAAGTTGTCCAGAGCCCTGGTAATGAACTAATTATTTGATTCAGGTGTGTTGACCCAGGGTGATATCTAAAACCTGCAGGATATTGGCCCTTGAGGCCTGGAGTTGGACACCAGCTATTTCTAGCTTTTATGCTAGAAATAACAATTTAACGTAAACCAGTGACACACTCCAGGGCCTGATCAACCCTGGCAGGGCCTCCTTGGATGAGGGTGTCTAGTGATAATGGCCGAAACACCCGATGAATCCAAGGTCCACTACTGACGATGTGTCCCAAATTTTAATATGATAATCTAGATCAGATCTCTAATCCCTAAACCTAACCAAGGAAGAAAAAATGGCAGATTAGCTTGGGTAAAAGACCAAAAATTGAGGCACACAACGATGTGTGCTGCTGGTAAAGTTTCTGGGCTGGCTTTCCTCATAACAGCCATCCCTCAAGAGTCTCTCCATTTAAAGCAATGCATTATCAGGGACTGTAACATCTAGTCCTTTTTACTGAATTAGGATTTAAAGTGTGAACAGGAATGGTTGTTTATAGTGTGTGAGTGAAATGTATGAAATGAATTTAATAATTTCACAGAAGTGAATGAAGTGTATCCAATACCAGATGTCCTTCTTGTCTACAGTGCCATCACCAAATACTGATTTTCCTTTTGTTAAAATATCACGGCTCTGTCTGTGTCTCCACTGTGCAATTATACAACAAGGACACTAACAGATAATTCTCCATGAAAAAGTTTAAATCATAAGTCACATGTGATGGATTTATGTAATCTATGAAGGCCAAAACATTGAAGTAAGAGGAGCCAGATATGGTGGAAAATGAAGCGCCTTATATCTGACATTTCCTCTGAGCTAATTTACAGTGGAGTACATGCAGACGCAAACCAATTAGGGCTCAGGAAAGCTGGGGAGAGGTCAACAGGCTGGCTATTATCTTGCTGTGCCAAATATATACCTGGAGATATCTGGGGCAAGATTTAGGTCAAGAAAAAATGACCTGAATCGGACTAATGTGGTCTGTGGATCAACGGGGCCAGGTGGATGTGGATAAGAGAGTAGGAGTCGATTTCTAACGAAGACTCCAGGGGCCACACTGCAAGAGTTTATACTGTGTGAATGCCTGTGTGCGTTTCAGTATGTGTCTGTATATGTGGATGTACAGTTCCCGTCCTGTGATTGTGAAGAACTTTTGGCTCGTTATTGAAATCCAATCTCATATATGTCAGAGTAGCTGTCTGTAATGCCTGTGCACTCTGTACAAGTTTAAGCTAGTCCCTATCTAAAGGATACAGAATAGAAATCAATTTGTGGGACACATGACCTGACAGCTGTGGGACTAAATGACCTCAGAAACAACACTCTTAGGACTTAATCTCTGAGCAGTGTCAGCTATAATTCATTTGGAGAGAAACTGTATAGACAGATGTATAACCTCTGCAACAACCTTTACTTGACAGAAACAGTCACGTGTATGCAGTACATGTGACAGTATGAGCGTGTCTATATGATACTGTCCACAAGTTATTTCCCTTTAGTCTAGACACTGATGTAAGCAGTCAACAGCAGAGGTTTCCTTGAACTTAACAACCCGGAGATTGATTCTTCAATAAAGCAAGATGGTGTTTTTGAAACTTGGAGGAAGTTCACTTTCTAAGTGCTCTCTGTTCAATCCTTCAAATCCAACAAATAGATGATGTTCTTGTCTGTTAAAGTGATGTTTCAATATGTATTTGTCCTCATGATATGTAAATGACAGTGAGATTACTGTATAAGGAATATTTTATGATGAGAACAGAATACAGTGCCTGTTGTTATATCTAATGTAGTTTATCTTCAATTCAATCTTGGTCTAAATTGGATTGTACTGGATTTTATGAACACCACATGAAAAAGAATATTTAATAATTTCTATTTTTTAAGGTCCGTTACAAATTTTGTGGGAATCAAATGAAAAATCCAAAGCTTTAATCACTAAACCTTTAATAAATCAGCCTTGTTGCTGTATTTGTTTTGAATGATGACAGGAGGATACTTTTTAGAGGCATAAGAAGACCTTTTGTGAGGAGAACCATTTAATTGTAATCTCGTTTTTGTTATGGTGACAGTGAAGTATTTTATTAGTAGAAAAACTTTGTGTATTTTGTTTTAAGTGAAAAATCAATGCTACATTTAAGCTGGCCAGCTTTTTGCTCTTGCTAGCATTTCATCTTTGTGTTGTTTCCATTTATATAAATTTGTAAAAACAAAAATATTTTGGCCTGAAATTATTTGGTGCAACTATCTGGATAATCCATTAATATTCAGATTTTTTTTTTTTACCGTATATAATATGATGAGGGGTTTTTTTTTGCTTAAACTTTAAACTGAGTATATCTGGCCTCCTGCTGGGTAAAAAAAACAACAAAAAACTAGACTTTCGGATTTAGCTTTTCTCTGTATGTTTTAACTCAGCTGCCCAATTGATAACTAAGCAATGGATAAAATAATATTCAGAGTTATGTATGAATATGTTGTGTAATTACTAGCCCTAAAATCTGTTACCAATTCCATGTTTGCAATCTTTTGCACCTAGCAAGGAATATGCCCTCAAAACAAAACATTCAAAGTTAATGGCTCATTTGATAAACGTACATGGCAGATACAACATATATGCAACATTTAATGTCTGTCATGTTTAGTAAGTTCTATATTTTTAGGAGTTGTGGCCTCTTAAACATGAAAAATGTTGAGCTTTTGTTGTTTCGTGCTCATGGCTACCCCTCCCTGAGTCTGGTTTTGCCAAAGGTTTCTTCCTCTTAAAAGGGAGTTTTTCCTTCCCACTGTTGCCAAGTGCTTCCTCACAGGGGGTAATTTGATTTCTCTGTATTATTTTAGAGTCTTTAGAGTCTATGAAGCACCTCAGGATGACTGTTGTTGTGACTTTGTGGCTTATATAAATGATATTTAATTGAATGTTTTGAAATTCACTTTTTTGTCTTTTGTGTAAAAAAAATTATATATTTACACCTGTATTTGATTCAAGTATCACAATTTATTACAAAAACTAGAACTTTTTTTTTCATCTGTCAGTGTTGCCATGCTTTAAGCATATAACAATACAGTATAAAACCTCAACCCAATGGTAGAATAGTAAAAGCAGAGATCATAGATGCTGACGCAGCATTACAGAAGTTAAGACATGCTGTTACTGTACAGGAAACATTACGACTGAAGTACAAGCATCTGTAAAATGTGCCATTGTCATCAGTGATTTGCATTTTACCATAAGCAATCTGACCCTTCCTCAATTTAAAGTGTCACAGGAAACGCCCTCTTGGAAAATAATTTACATGAAAATAAATACAAACACACAAACACTCTGCAAATGATCATGGATGTGCTGAGATATTTTTCAACAGCCCAAGGCACTCAGGCTCAAACGTTGGCAATAAATATACATCATTCTTCAGACAAAAATCACGTCAAGCAGGTGGTGGTTAGAGAAAGAAGAGTGACAGAGAAACAATGTTGTCTAGTTCGTAACCTCTTGAAGAACACAATCCTTTCAAAAAACAAAAAAGTCCACCTGGCCTTTTTTCACAGTGAAAATCCCTGGCAGTCGAGACAGAAAAAAAGACATATGAAGGACTCAGTCATTTTCTTGACTAGTGTGACATCTGTTCTCTAAAAACTACATGACCTCTTACTGTATTTTTGATGCTGGCCTGTCATTTTGGTCTCTGAGGGCGACCTCTGCTCACTGGAATGGCATCACCTGCTCCTCCCGGATGCGCATTCAAGCACCACAGGGTGCCGAAGCGCCCCCCTTTTATTTTTCAGTGGCCCATCCCACGTGAGAATCTGGTAAAATATCTATCAAACTGCCCACAAGTGATGTTTTCAAATATCTATGACAACCCAGACGCTATTCACTGACACAATCTCCTCAGATTGGCTGACCTTTTGAATGAGTTTACCGAGGCCGTGACAACACTGGTTTTAGCAAAAACCACTGAGATTCTCGTCCCTGCAGTTCAGTTGAGCTGGCGACAGGCTTCAAATGTCCACTTTGAGGCACCTCCATAAATATCGAGGCTGGTCTCCATCCATGCAAAAACGTTGCCGACTTGTGCTTTGCTGCTGCACGTCGCTAGATTGTAAATTTCTCCCACGGACAGTTTACGATCCCAGATGTGAAAATTTGCCAGGTCTCCTACAAAAGCTTGTGTGGCATCGAATCCTCCTCCGAGCGTGTCCTGTGGCAAACACAGTTTGATTTAATAAAGGATGATGAGCCTGCTTCGTGAAGATAAACCACAATCACTTTAACTATTTGGATGTTTATTTCCCAATCCAGTGGGATTTTTGATGAGCTCTAACCTTATATCTAACCTTATAAAACTTAAAGTATTCAATTTTTTTAGGCTAAATGAATAACTTATCCAGTTGCTTACATTTTGTTGTAATATAACATATAATACAATAATGTATGATATCTTATGTTGAGTAAAGGATATGTTACTACTTAATGAGAAATAACATTTTTTAAAAAGGTGCTTCTTTCGACTGGCAGGTGTGGAGCATTAAAACCACGCTGTGCTTACTGCTTACCTGCTCTTGGCCAAGGATCAACAGGCCCTGAGGTTTGATGGGATGATACGGAGCCAGGTTTTCTCCACTCCCCCTCTTGACACCATCTTGAAAAGCCTCCCAAACACCATCACGAGTTGTCCAAGTCACGCAGATATGATGCCACTTTCCGTCGTTGATGAGAAATGGCAGCTTTGCTACCTTTAAGAAGTTTAAATGCAGGAATTATCAGACCTACAGTGGAAACGACAATGTCTTACAGTGTAAAAAAAAAAAATCGAGTGTGATTCGAGTGTGATTTTTCCTGCGCTTTTCTCGTACCTTGTCGTTTATTAGAATCTCCATTGGATTGTTCCCCCACTCTATGAGAACCAGCTCGTTGGCCTGTCCAGGAACTGCGTAGGAGAAAGGTGTGCCCACTCCCGGGGAGGCGTTGGACTTGAGCCACATGCACACGGTGAGGGCATACATCTCTGGCAAACTCTCTTTCACTTTTGCGTACATGTAGTTGGTTCTCAGTGGGAATGTGAGCTGGAATTTATCCAGCGGCCTGTTTTCTCTCTGACCTGTGGTAGAAGAAACAGAAAAACAGGCCTCTAAAACCCGTTTTAGAGTACGTGTTCTACCCCCCATTTCGTTAAACACAGATATATCATTCCCAGCGCTCACATCCTGGGGATATTTCATGGGAATTATACGTTACACAACAAATCCACAATGGTGACGCTCCAGATTTGTTTTAATCTCGCGTGCTAAATCCATCACAGGAGTAGTAACGCTGTTAACCGCCATCTCTTCTTTTCATATTTGCCCGCACCTCATTGACTACATTTAAAGAAATTGCCGTACAGGATTTGTCCATAAAAGAAAAAAGAAAGAAAGAAAGAAAAAAAGAAAAGGCGAAAGAGAGCAAGTGAGCAGATGTTGTAAATTCTCGTGTGCCTCTTGGAGCAAATGGCTGTGGCAGGTCACTTATTGCGTGTTTGAAATGGTCTAATCTGGCCAGAGTGGGAGTTGAAAACTACGGGATATACGCTGTCCCACCGGCTTTGTGCGCAACATTAAATCGGATATATAATAATATAGCCCTCAGTCCTAGATTGGATTCCCCCCCTCTTTACTTCTCATTTTTCAAAATCCATCTTCTCATGATTGCTTGATCGTTACAGTCCTCAGCCCATATTGAATACAACTAATCCCCCACCAACTCTTTCCGCTTACCTTTCTCCAGGTCGGTGATCCTCTGGTGTAGCGATGTGAGTGTGGACTCCACTCTCCCACGCTGCTCGGTCTCATTCCGGAGTCCGGGTTTGCCCTCTTCGATGCTGTTCACTCGGGACAGCACCTGCTTCTCCAAGTCGTCGATTTTACTTTGGAGCAGGTCTTTCAGGCTGTTTGCCTGCACCGAGTTGTTGCTTCTGCTGAATTGCTGTCAAGGGGTAAAAAGTACGCATTTAGGTGAAAAATGTTAAGATTCCAGATTATATTTTATTTTAGAGGGTCACTGCCGTAAACTTGGACGAGCAATTTAACCTACGTTTGGGAAGAATGTTTTTTTTTTTTCATCTTATGTTCACACTGCAAATTAATTTTAATAATCTAGACTTGTTAACCTATTTTTTATTATACTTTTTGTATGTTTTCCATCGTATTTGTCGCAGGACGAGCTGTGCGCAAAAGTGTTTGTATTCTCCCCGGAAACTGCAGCCCTACCTCCAGATTCTCTAATCTCTGCTTCAGCGACTGTAAAGTGCGTGATAGTTGCGTCAAAGTGTCCGCGGGGCCTCTGGACACGTCCCCCATCGTGTTTTTGGTCCCCGCTTCTTTCCTCCTGCCCCCGGGCCGCGCGTCCCCGAGGTCTGCGCCGCTCTGGCTCTCACACCGAGCCAACTTCGAGGTGAGCTCTCTGATAG
>VUQG01006485.1:58754-72330 GCA_015106755.1 Etia nguti | reverse complement strand
AGCTGTTGCACCTCCTTTCTGTATGCTGACTCGTTGTTCTTGCTGATGAGACCCACCACAGTCGTGTCATCGGCGAACTTGATGATGTGGTTCAAACTATGCATTGCTGCACAGTTGTGAGTCAGCAGAGTGAACAGCAGTGGGCTGAGCACACAGCCCTGAGGGGCTCCAGTGCTCAGTGTGGCTGTGTTGGAGATGCTGTTGCCGATCCGGACTGTCTGAGGCCTCTCCGTCAGAAATTCCAGGATCCAGTTGCAGAGGGAGGTGTTTAGACCCAGTAGGCTCAGTTTTCCAATCAGGTGCTGAGGAATGATTGTGTTGAATGCTGAACTGAAGTCTATGAACAGCATTCGTACATATGTGTCTTTATTGTCCAGGTGGGTGAGGGCGAGATGTAGGGTGGTGGCAATGGCATCGTCTGTTGACGAGCACCTTTGTGATGTAGTGGAGCAGGAGCTTTGATGTGTGATGCTGTCATGTCAATATTGATCAAAATCTCTTAGGAATGTTTTCAGGATCTTGTTAAATCTCATTTATATACAAAGAATTAAGGCAGTTTTGAAGACAAGAGATCCAACCTTATACTAGCATGGTACAGCTAATAAATGGGGTTGGTAAGTGGAGTGCTAATTTTGTACAAACTAGCAAATACGGGCATGATCTTTGTAAAAATGTTTTGTCCCCTTAACATCAGCCTGCAGGCATTGCCGCTGTGAGGATATCGGCACGCTCATTGTTTGCATTTCATTCAAAGCATTGCTTTGCCTTTAGCACAAATTTAGCACAGCGACATAGAACTGACTGTGTAATACACACTAACAAAACAAAAGAGTATATTTTTATTTCTGCCTGGTAGTATTAGGTAGGGGAGGGGGGGTACATTTATAAACTAGCATATCCTCTATATTTTGCCACTTTGCTTCATCTTCTTGTAAATACAGTTCAGGCTGCAAAGGTGAAGTTTTGGTCCGTTTTTCCTCAGCCAAGAGAATATGTAGTATTAAATGGATTTGGGATGTTGTCACATGAAACTATTCAACAAAATCAGCTGAACACCACTACAGTGAATGCTCCTCTTGTCGCTTGTACTCTTGTGTGATAACCCCCTGTTTGTGGTGGGTATTTTGAAACTGAAGGAAGCCTCATTCTTCTCCTGTTGTAGCTTTTATCAAAGATGAGTTGTAGTATTCCACAGCATAACAATTTCTTTATTAATACTTTAGGTTTTGATTTAATTTCACTTATCGTATTATTAATTTTTCGGGAAAGGGTAGTACAGATTTTAACTTTATGTACATTTCTATATGTTGTATCTATTTCAGCCAACATTCAGAAAGTAAATCAGATTTTTCACGATGTTGTTTGATCGCTCTTCCACATGTTGTCTTGCGCCTGTTACATTTGAAGCAAGCAGGTTTATTTTCTTCACTGGTTCACTCCACAAATATTGATTTTTAAAACCTCAGCCTCATGTTATTAAAAACTGCTGCACATCATATTCTATATTGATTTTCTTTGTGAACCCCCCCACGAGGGTTTGTGTTGTTTTGTGGCAAGCGTAACGTTTTCTCGTGGTCCACAGTAGAATTTTTGCTATAAATGTTTATGTTTGGTAATTCATTTTTTAAAGCCTTGGGGTTATTAATAGTTTCATCCAGTACATCAGTAACAGCCAAGGGGGCATCATTCACTCCCACGTGTCCTGGTTCCCCTTTATAAACAGTAACATGTGCAGCCAAACTACTGTTTTAGTGGTTTAAGAGAGCTGAATGTTATTCTGTTATTCGGTGCATTCTCTCTGGAGTGTTTTTAGCACCAACAAGGTTCCCTGGCCTGAAGTGAAGTGAATTATGCAACAGAGAGAAACTGAGAGCCGCTATCTTGGGAGAGGTCCTTGTTCACACAGCTACTATAATGTGCACACACACTCACACAAATACAGCTTCCTGTTTACTGTGTGAAGTCCAAACATTTGAGTGCTCTGTCTTGTTTGATGCCTGTGACAGGTGTCTATGAAACAGGATATGCTGTCACTCCACTGTAAGAGTCTTTATGAGCATGTTGTTGATTGTTATTCTGTGTGTGTGTGTGTTTGTATGTGTAGGAGAGAGATTAAGTGCGGACAAATGCATTTTGTGTGTGTGCGTGTGCACGCATGCATATCTTGCTGAACCTGTCCTTCCACTGGAGAGCCAAATCCCATATCTGCTCTGTACCTCTGAAAAATTCAACTCCCCTTACCATTTCTGACACGTCATGTCCCTGCCTGAGCTCAGCACTGAGAGCCGAGGAGCCCACTCCTAAAAATAACCCAATGCTGTCAGACTAAACGGGGAAAACGCCTGTCGTCAGCGCTGTACAGAAACCCATTCTGTTTGTTATTAATGAAACAAAGCTTCAAAAATCCCAGTAGAAGTTTTATCATAAGACAAGTTATCTTGATTTTTGAGTTTATTAAGATGAGCTGGGTTATAGATAAGTTAGTTATACTTCAATGGATTCCTCTGATCATACAATTAATTGAACCATATGAGGCTAGCTGATGAATATTGGCTTTAAAAGCTTCTGAAAATTGCTGTTTGATGAATTCTGAATAATTTTAGATAATATTTTTAGGGTTTACATTATTCAGATTTGTTTTACATCCAAAATTATTTAATTGTTTTTTTTGGGGGGGGGGGTTGGCATTTACATCAGCAGGAAAACATAGTAAATTCTGTGTGTTCTTAAAGTATCAGATGAGTGTCAAGGATAACTTATAAGCTTATGAAGGAACAGTGTGAGATTTAGTGTGGTTTTTATAGTCAGATCTGCCCCATTTGTTAAAGATTGCATCTCAAAATGCAACTTGGAAACCAGTGGCTGCTGTTACGGTAGCTACAGTTATCCTTTTATGCAGTCTGTGGTTTTAGGGTTTCCATTTTGACGGCTCAGGTTCAGCATCTTTGCAGTTACAATCCTGCTATAATTAAGGTAAGATGACCATGTTTAGATGGATCGAAACATGGGAAGTCAGCTAATAGCAGTGCACGCTACCTAGCATGTGTAGCAAGGTGTGTCCCTTGTTCGCTGCGATTTTGATATTTTGATTTAGCACCCAATCACTACTCAAAGTGGTCATGCGACTAATAATATATAACTTTAAGCCTCAATGAAATCTAAACAAAAGAGTTGGAAGAAGACTTTTGCCACAAAGGGGGGAAATTGGCTGCAGTGACTAAACCATTTTTTGTACCAGTCTTTAAACACGTTTATTTCTTTATTTTTGGCATACTCGCATTGGCTTTTGCAGCTTTTACCACCTTCAAGATTGCTGCTTGAGTATTGCTAAGATCTGCTATATCCAGAAGGTTATTTCCACTTTTTTTTCATTTGTGCTAAGCTTAGCTCTCCAGTTGCTGGCTCTAGCCTTATATTTACTGTAACCATATGACAGCGCTATGGATCTTTTGAAAGCAAAATAAGCTTCTAAATGCATGAAATGGCTGTCAGTTTTTGTGGCTGGATAATATCTGACTTTCGGCTTCTCCCTTGCCAGAAGGGGTCGCGCTGCATGTTTGCTTTGGCAGAGTTTTTACCCCGGATGCTCTTCCTGATGCAACCCCAAAGGGGATTTGTATCTCATGCTGGATTCAAACCAGCAACCTTTTGCTTGCCAAGCGAGTGCACTAACCACTACACAGTTACAGGCACGTAAACAAACAGGCAAACACATTAAAAAAATATGACCTTGCCTGTGGAGTGCCTGCAGCATTCTGGAAATCTGGCCAAGGATCTTAAAACTCACAAGTTGATATAAAGGAAAGGCAAAAATGCCAGGAAAATGTATGCAACTGAAATCTGTCTTTTCCAAATGCGCAGCTCAAGCACTCGCATTGATTATCCCTTTATCTTGTTATCCCAAAGGCGTAACACCCTAGAAGCTGATGTATTTGGTACTTGCCGGACTAACATCCATCAGTCAGATGGAAGGGTCTGAAGTGCTCCACTGCATTAGAAGGGATTCCTGTGAGATGCCCTCATCCATTAAAGGGGTGCAGAGATACACTGTCTTAAATGAGATCAGCAGCTCTCAAAGGTGACTTGTTTTGCTTTGGCATGATAATGGATGGGAAAAGTAATGACTGCTTTGTTTGTCCCTTGAACTCAGCTTGAGATTAGCACTGGGAAATGTGGGGATTCTAGTTTTCCTCTTTTCAGTTGAGTCACAGCCTTAGTCTTGAGTTGAAAACAAAATATTAAATATAAACCCTTTTATTTCCTGAATAGATTTTCTTTTCGGGAGGCTATTTATAGTTGACGAAGATGTTGAAATGGGAGCTCGAGGACTCCTGGGGGAACAGATCCGTATCAGCGCAGAGAAAATCACGCCCTGTTTGAATTGCTAATGAAAACAATCCTTGTATGGTGCCGAGCGATTATACTTTATGAATAAATGGCCGCGAGGAAATAGCTCCGATATTAAAGTGTCTCTTCTCTGGCTGTCTTAACTTCCCATAGCTTGTTTATGTTTCCTCTAGTTAACTTTGATGTGCAATCATTTTATAGGTGGTGACTATCATTGTTCTCTCCATACATAGTTATACAGTTAGTAGTTTTCAGTCTGTCCTTTGTGCTTGAGTTAAGTGCTTTCACAAGCAATTACTATAAACTAATAAATGGTAAAGTAATAAATCTAGGATGCAGTGTTATTTTAGATCCTTGGGTACTGACAAGTGCTTCAGACCTGTATGAAAAATCACATAATTTAACAGACACAGCGCTCTACATGTATAAACAAGGGTGGATGCTGAGTCACTCAGTAAAGATGATTCAGGGTGTTTCTAATGGACACTTAAAGTGCAAGTCACCTCCATATTTAGTGCCCTTCAGTCAATGTTAGACCACAACTCAAGGAATTGTAAACAGCCTGTCTGACAAACGAGGGCTACTCTGTGTTGCATAGTAAGACAACTAACTGAACATTTTAAATGGCTCTTTTCTGCCCTAACAGGTGTATGTTTAAGGTCTGATTAAATATGCAAAATTAAAGCTACTTGATGTTTGGAAAAAATCATGGACATGCTGTTAAAAACAAAAGTGTAGGACATGAGCTACATTCTAGACACGAGTCCATCTTCCTAGACCTAAGTATCATATTCTCAGTAAAATGAGTGAGAGGGGTTCTTAGAAAGCTGGCTCTAGTGATTATATAAAACAAGCTGCCTGTGAGCTTGGCCGAAGCGAAACGGGACGAAAATCCGGCAGGAGTTAGAAATTTTGAAGCGCATTTATTTTCCACCAAACAACTCAAAGATACAGTTCTGGGCAGCACCTTTACATAGACAGATTCAGACCTGAGCACCAGCTCAGGCCTAATTCAAACTTGATGCTCTGACCTTAAATACTTACCTACTTAAATACTCGTACCCATAGCAGGTTGAAAAACGCTTTTCACACACACAAAAACACTGAATTTGCTGGAGCCTATTCTAGCTTTCACAGGGTGAGAGGCACGGTACACCCTGGACAGGTCATCGGTCTGCCACAGGGGTAACACATTGAGACAGGCAACCAGTCACGCTCACATAAAATTGGAAACGCCAATTAGCATAACTCCATGCATGTTATTAGACTGTGAGAGGAACCTGGAGTAGGAAGCAGAGAGAACCCACACAGATACGAGGAGAACATGCAAATTCACACATAAAGGCCCCAGACTGGATCTGAACCCAGGACATCCTTGCTGTGAGGTGACAATGCTAACCATGGCGCTGCTGTTTATCAAATCTAATCAGACACTTAAAGAGCCTGCTGAAACATGAGCAATTTAAAGACGCTAACAAAGGCAAAGTGGCTAAAGCTATCCAGAGCTCACAGCCAGCCACAAGCCAGCAGCCTCAGTATGAGTAAAGGATCAAAGTTAGTAGGATGATTATGGAGTAATTATTTGTAGATCTTTTCAGTTGGAGAGCACTTTATTTTCAAGATTCAAGATTTTTATTTGCCTTTTGTGCACATTGGAATTCTTGTGCAGAGCTCTCCAGATCATGTTACACTTTTTACAAGATAAAGACAAAGCAACTAAAAAAAGGAAAAATTGAAATAAAGCAAGGAATGGAGCAGTCATAGCATTTACTATATACAAACACACTGTACAGAGAGGGTTGTAATTACACCTCCTAGTATTGCACTCATAATATTGCACATTTTCACAAATCTGTTTCACAAATCTGTTGTGAGTATATTGCACGTTAGTCAGTGATTTTATCCCATCGTACATTCAAAGTGAGGTGAGGTAGTGCTGTGTTATTTTAAGTGTTCAGTGTTTCAGTGTTCAGAGTTGTTAAAAGAAAAGAAGATCCTGCAACTTACAAACTTGGAACGTGGAAGTGAATATAAATAAGTAAATACACTTACAACAGTAGAACCAAACACCCCACTTATGCTACCCTCCCAAAAAAGGTCTTAACTCCCTGTGAGGAGGCAGAGGTAAGCTTGTTTGTTTCTTCAGGTTATCATGCGTCTGTAGTGAGCAAATGTCTAGCTAACATTACATACATTTAATACAATAATGCAACCCTGTGTCCCTCCTATGACCAAGTGACTCACTGCACTCCAACATACTAGCAATCAATAATATGAAAGAAAAACTACAAAAACATTGTGTGTTCATTTATTTCCAACATGTCGATGTGTTAACGATGTGTATCAATGCAGCAGTCCTGAGTGTCAGTGTAGTTTGTGCAGTGGTTATTTACATTGTCAGTAGCAATATTTTATGGTAATGGCAGCTTGTCATTACACTGCCCCAAATCAAGTTATAGTTAATGTATTAACATGTGAAAACATGTAAATATAAAGATAAAATACACACATATAATGACTTTGTGATTTCTGATCAGCAAACAATCCCAACCTCTTTCCAGTACCATTTGTACCAAACAGATACAGCACGTTGCAACATTCTACGTCTTCTTCCTGAAGAGACGACAGTTGCTAGATTACAACGAATGCTGTTTTCAGTTTTTCTGGTGCCATTACACACTGAATTCTGAATGATGGCATGGATCCATGTGGCTCTTTCTTTCTATCTCCCTCTCTCTTTTTTTTTAAATCATTGTCTGCTTATCTGACTCAGTCCTCCTGCACAGTATCATACCAGCCACACACCAACTGTGCTGTCTGCAGAGTAAATATTAGCACAATTTTCACACTGGGATGCCAGCTATAAATAGAGTGCAGGAAATCATCCAGGAACAAACCCTAAACGTCTGTGTTGGCTTTTAATTTGACCGTGTAATGACGCATGTCCACAAAATAACCTTAATTCTAATCCCATTTTATTCTCTGGACACTTCTGAGGAGAAAACATCCTAGTTTGAGAGGAAAAAGATGAGAGCATTTCACTGCTGTATCCGCAAATGTCAGTTTAATGCTTTCTTATTAAGGATTCATGGAACCTTTGGAAGGCTTTGTGATGGGAGAGCGAGGATGGGAGAGGTTTATGTTTTGCATAATAAATACAGTTATGGCAATTAACATTCAGGACATAATTGGCTTTTCATAATCAAGATCTAGATGGGAACATCAATAACAGTCCCAACATTCTTGTAAGACCACAAAAGCCTAACTTGACAAAATTTGTATGTATTACACAAACAAGATATTATGTCTTAGATTGGTTTAAAGGACCTGCAGATTTCGTTTTTTAAAGTTTTGAATACAGTCATGATTTTTTTTTCCCCTTTTTGCTGAAACAAAGTGCTTACCACCTAATACTGCTCTTCATTAATGTGTTGTCTTTCTTTGTTAATATTTACTTGCTTATCTGTCTTTTATTACAGAGGCTCAGCCCATGTCAGTCACTCGGCAGAACAGCTCCCACTTTGCTTCTGCTCTATTTGCTCAGCCATGCTAGATAATTCAATCAGCATTAACAGCAGATACAGTGTTTTAAGTAAAAGCAAGCAAGGGGTGGTGTGCTGAAAGAGACATTATGCTGAAAGAGGGGCAATAGCACTGATTCACGGACAAACCTTTGGGGAAAATTGCTGGTTTATTAACCTAAATTATTTTACGCGAGAGAATTCTTACAGTTGGTTTAATAATCTACCAAAAGTTTTCTTTTTCTGGCAGGGAAAATTAAAAGCATCAGACTTAAGTGTGAATGTCAAAAGTCATCAGTTGAATAAAAAGCTTTTTTCAAGCTCTCAAAAACTTTTCAATTAAACAGTAGCTTAGAAGCAAATATAACAGTAGCTTTGTTTAAGTTTTTATAATAAAGGTAATAATAGAAACCTGAGCCAGTGTCAACTGGTGCCCAAATCCAATAAACTAGACTAGGATGGTAGTGCCTAAAGCTAAAGCTAGCTACTTCCCCCTTATTAGGGGGAAGTAGCTAGCTTGTTCAGCTGGATGAAGGGTATTTAAGTGTCTAATTAGGTATGTTGTTATGATAGATCATGTTTCCTCATGGTTTAGTTTTGCAAACCTCACTCATAGTGAAGAACTCGCTAACAGCTATAGCCATGCTAATTAAGTGTAGCTGTGACTGTGCGACCAACTATTTACCTGTGCTGCTGTGCCTGTGTTGCACAGGCATGACAGGGCTGACCAGTCCAGGCTGAGAACGCTGAAAACTGAGTAATTCCAGACCTCACCCGGCCAGTCAGTGCAGCTCTAATAGGTTCTAGCTTCTCTGATCAGCTGACCACAAGTTGTGATGCCATTAGAAAAGTGCATGACTTGAGGACATGTGGTACAAACAGGGTTTTTATCTAGTCTTCCAAGCTGAAATTTTCAGAGGACTACCTGGATACAATCATATTATTTCCATCTAGAGTACTTTTGCATAAACACATTGAAGTAACGTGGCTGCTGTTTTTATTAGTAAAGCTTATTTCCTTCTCCTATATATTGAGTCAGGTGCTCTGTTAATAACCCAAACCCTTTTTCTTTTGATGTCAGGTTTGTCTATCAGTGTAAGGGCAGGACAGTGAAGGAAATAAAAAGCTGTGATTGTGAGGGTTTAAAATAGAATGACATGATGTTTTGTACTCTGGGTTGGTGATTGTGTGGATGTTTTTAATATACTCAAGCTGAGTGTGCAAGGTCTACTATTCCACTGTAGTTGATGCACTTCTTTTGATGCTTAGCCAAGGTGTTTAGTAATGCTATTTGCAAGTACCACCTCGCTGCTTCAGACATCATCTGTTTGATCCCATGATTGTGTTTTCGTATCTTTTTTTTTATGCTGTCAGGTTTGAGAAATAGCTTGTACTGCACTCCTGGCTGTGAGGAGCCCAAGCTGCTCTCATTAGCTACAACTGGAGTTTATTCTGTGCGTTCAGTCAGTGCCAGAGGAACTGAAGATGCATAAGGTGAGTTAGGGGACGGATTTAAAAAAAAAAGCAGCTTGAAGAGTGAGAGCTTGAATGAAAAGACTTAGCTTTACTTGGTTTCCCCTCAAGGCAGAATCAGGAAACCAGTTACATCCCCCCCTCAAACACCCACATCATCCCAGCCAACCATCTTCCCTGAATGTGCGGCCTATTTTCTCTGTCAAGGTGGTGTCCTAGATTCAAAGTTCCATCAATGAGTAAAACACTAAGGCAAAAAGATTACATCTAGAAGGATGTGGAGGATGGGGGTGTCAGCGGGGTTCTTAAAGCAAGCTGAATGTTTCTCTACTCATATGCTGATGGTGTACTCGATCCACTGGTCTCTAGTCAAGTTGCTGTGAAAAACATTCTAGGAAAGAATATCCAGCTTGCCTTTAAAGAGATGGCGGCAAAAAATAGACAATGCATTTGGATGTCACGCTTGTTTTCTGCAGTTTTAGAAAGTAACTGAGATTAAGCGTCTCGAGGAAAATAGCGTATCGGCCCCCTGTTTGTCCATATGCCCTCTACGTCTCTGCTTACTCTTGTTTACGTTATTAATTAGCCATCAGCCGAGGTTTTCAGCCACAGCAGAATTCACCTGGGTATGATTTTGACTTCTCGGAGCAAATTAAATTACCGAGCGTGGAGCTCAGAGAGACAGCTGGTGATCACGGCATGTAGCTGAAGGCGTACATAGCACATGGCGTCTATTATACTGCAGCAGCACTTCCCAGAGTCAGATCAGCTACTGTGAAATGCTGCTCTTGTCATTTGCTGGTTTAACACAGTCTGAAATATTTTACAGTGCTCAACATCTCAAGGCAGTAGTATTATAAAGTAACTTTATGCGAATACACTTAAAGCCCCGTGGAGCAGAATGTTATTAAATTGTTCTGTGCCTTTGTTGTAATTCACTGATTCCTTTAGAGTGTGTCCCCACCGTGAAGCCTTTGTGCGAACACAGTAAAATCAGTGCTCTTGCTGCAGTATACTCGGTGTGAAAGTGTTGCCAGGCATCAATTTGTTAGAGATGCAAATGTCACCAGTGCACCGCCAAGGCCTCGCTCAAACCCTAATCTTGTTTTATCCTCATCCAAATTTGATCGGCCTTGATGAGAACTATCTCGCAAACACAACAAGAATGTATGTGCGCACGTCTCCTTTAAAGTTCAAATTTCGCATTTTTTGTTGTCCTGAGGATTTTCTTCAACGTGTTAAATCCAATTAGCCACCCTCTGCTTGTTCCTGCCACTCTTATCAGTCCCAGTCCTTCTGTAGACTCACATAGGATTTATTAAAAATTTAAGACCTCCTCTTTTAGGCAGATAATATATTGGAAACCCTGCAGCATCAACATAAAGCTGTTTAATAATTCATTTGTGTGGCTTGGGGAAGACACAATATGGACTGTGGCACTTCAGCTTTGTATTGCTGTGACATTTTTACAGAGCCAAACTGTGCAATAAATCTTTCAACCAGAAGCTGACGCATTGCAGTTTTGAATGACTTAAAGTCATATGGATACTGAAAGATTGGTAATAAAGTTGACAGGGTGAAGTGTATTTAATTGTTTTGGATTGACCAATCTCTAAGCCCTGCCACTCTTACAGAAGCGCCGTGTGACAGGATTTCTATTTTAACACCGTGCATGCAGTTTGTAGTGACAGCTGTGACAGACGGGCTCAAAAATCCTTTTAAACAATGGTTCCCTGATTTCGCACAAGAGGAAACAAAAACAGACGTCTTATTTTTAGGTGACAAGTGTAGATTTTATTGCCTGGGGAAAAAAAAACAAAAATAAAACATAGCTGTTGTTTCAGAAGCAGATTTTATGAGCTGAGCTTAACTTGTTAATTAAATCTAACTTCTTAATGTTTCCATTTAATTTCTGTAAAACATTTGTGATGTAAAAGGGTCTTAAATAGGCATACGATGGTAAAGACTGAGACTCAAAGACTATGACTTGAAAAGTGTATGTCCCAGGTAAAGTCAGCTATCCCATACCTGAAATGATGAAAACTAACAGGAAATGTTAAAAATTTGACTCATGTGTATTACAAAAATGTGTTTTTTTTTCCCCCTTGTTATTTGTGAGATATTTTATTGATATTTTAAAACAGACTGGCCCATGAGCACTGGTAAACGTTAGGGCTTTGCCTGAGCACAGCTGACGTGTACCAAATGAGTTAACTGTGAATAGGATTATGATATTAGTTTACTAATGTCATTAATTTCTCACATAGTGAAAATTACAGTTACACAACTGTAAGACATGTAAGGTTAATATTGGGTTTTTAGACTGATACCGATATTTGGTGGTTAAAAAAAGCCAATATCACCTGGTATTTTTCTCTTTAAGACACACAAAACATAAATTGATTTCTCCCTCGTGTCAATCTCATTTGGTGGCGGCAGATGGCTACCCCCTCCCTGAGGCTGGTTTTGCTCGATGTTTCTTCCTGTTAAGAGGGAGTTTTTCCTTCCCACTGTCACCATGTGCTTGCTCATAGGGGCTCATCTGATGGGGCTTCTTTCTAATATTTTCTTTAACTTGAGGTGACTGTTGTTCTCATTTGGTAATATATAAGTAAAACTGAACTGAAAATGTAATTGAATAGAATTTTAATAACACTTGTTAGATGTAGTTATTCATGTAACCTTCCTAAGACCATATGACAGTGCAGTATAAAAATAATTTTATACTGTGGCTCTCTCTGAAGCTATATTTAACTATGAAAGCTAGGAAGGGTGTGCAGCTTCTGTCAGGGTAGAGGCACAGCTTTTAAACCATACTTTACATTTATCCGCATGTCTCTTGTCTATACTATAGCCCGAAGCACACCACAATGATAAGTATGGACAGTGGAAGGAAGAGATTATTGAGGGGTATAGCAAACAGTCAAAAACTGATATCAGTTTTTAGCGTTTTAAAAAATGTGTGTGTGCTTTTTTTATTTTTTTTATTTTTTTTTTAATTTTCCCTTCAACATCTGCGGTCTTTGGTCGGTAACATTTTGAAAAACCTAAATGCATTAGTTCAGTAAAATCTCATCGACCCATCCATAATAGAACACAAATGTAATTATATAGAATCCTGCTCCCTTTTCCGGTGGAATTCAATGGAATTTGTTTGTGAGTAACCCTTCCAGGGATAGAGTCCCTAATCTAATTTCTTCCTTTATGTATTCTTCTTTAAAAGCCTGAAACCCCTTTTTCCCGTCATGTCGCCAAACCTGCCCTTTGACCTTCTGTGAGAAGGGACACCACTGTGAGAAGGGGGTCAGGAAATCATTCGAGTACCATTCCTAGGCAGTAGTGAGCCAGGTCACACGGGACTGTAAATATATTACATTTAAAGGCAGAACTTTCATGGAGGACAAATTATGGGACTCCTTATCAGCAGCCACCTCTTATCCAGAGCTGTGAAGTGATTTGCAGTAAGCTGGCCACTGCGTACCTAAGAATTTGCATTTCATAACACCAAATGTGCTTTCTGGTTCTGAAACAGCCCCCACAGTGTGATTGAAGATTAGTTAATAATTCAGAGTCGTTGGAAGCAGTGGGACGGGGATGGCGGTGTTTGCTGTTCGCATTCACAGCTGCATGAGGTCTGCCAGTGACAGATGGCTCAGCCCATGTGGAGAATTTAGTGCCAGTATATCCCAATAGAGTGTTGGACACTGTGTGTGCATGTCTCTTTTCTCTCTCTCTCTGCTCTTCTTGCTCATTCCTTTTGTCAATCTCACTCTCTCATTTTATACAATTGTGTAAGCAGCATTGAATTTATATGGAGAAGAAAGACAGAGGGGGGAAAGCGCTGGAGCTTAATGGTGATTTTTTTCACAGTTAGTTTTATATTTACTGTAATTTAATCACACTTTGGTGTTGGAAGAGTCATTTGAAATTCTGTAGCTCATGTGTTTCCCTTGTCCAACTGTTGGTTTTTATCACAGAATGTGGCCTGTAGCAGTTTTGTAAGTTGTTGTTCTCCTGCTGGTCATCTGCAGGGTGTCCAGGTGTCTCTGAAAGATATTTTCAGCTCTCTGCATGGGTGCAGTCACTGACACTGCCTACAATAGTCAGCTCGAGGACAGCTGGTACTACCTGTTGGGAATCGCAGAAACAACAGGATATTGCAGGCATTCTGTGGAGTTTATCAGAACCCTGATACTGGATTTGCTGGGCCAGTGGATTTTTTTTTTTTTTTTTTT
>VUQG01006485.1:37958-58734 GCA_015106755.1 Etia nguti | reverse complement strand
TCTGGGCTGTGGTTTTTTTTTTTTTTTTTTTTTTTTTTTTAAACTAAAATTCATACTATTCTCTACTGTAATGATGTGATCACTGGAAAGTGGCAACCCATTTCAGTCAAATGAATTAGATTTAAAAGTGAAGTTCAAATTAGTCACATTTAAAATATCACAGAGAGATTTTAAATATTTAGAGCTGTTCATGTTTTACATTTATAACGTTACACAAAATCTGACTCTATATTTATACCAGTATCTGCTGAGCGGTGATGTCACTCACAGGTTGCCGGTGCTGAGTACCGTAAACTGTTTGCTCAGCAAACTTTAGAATGAACACGTTGACCTAGAAACTGATCCTGAAAGAGTGACATTGTTTTTGTTTTTTTCCAAAATGTGTGACATTTGCAAATCATTGCATTCTGCTTTTGGTTTTCCATTTTCCACAGTGTCACAACTTTTTTGGGGAATTGAGGTGATATGCACGAGTCTGCAAATGTAGTACTTTGAAAGTGTGTCGGTTTTCGCAAAAGTAACTTAACACCTTATTTGGTGATGAACTTGTTTTCCAGAGCTGCCAGAGAACTGGACAGACACGAAGGAGACTCTGTTGGAGGGGATGGTGTTCAACGTGAAGTATCTGGGTATGACTCTGGTGGGCCAGCCTAAAGGAGAGGATATGGCCTCTGCTGCCATTCGCAGAATTGTTTCCACGGTGAGTCTCTATCCCCCTTAGAAGATTAAACCTACACCCTTATAATGCATGTCACTATATGAGCCATGCTGGTATTACTTGATTTTACTAAACTAAGTAGTGTATAAATTATACCCTATTAGCAAAAATCTGTCAACAACATCATGAACTTAGAACGTTTTTATTGTCATTGTACAGTTGCTTGTACAGCGAAATTAGGTGGCCAGACCACAAAGGTCACAATCATATTTCTAAAGTTTCAAGAGGGAAACTGAACATTTCAACTGGAGTGATATTTAATTAGAAGATTACTGTGACAATGTACTTTCAAATTCCAGTGCACATTATCTGAGTGACTCTAAGATGACTCTAAGATGACTAATATCTAAATTTAGATTTCATCCATGTCATCGTAATGGCTCAGGACATTGTTTTGATGATAAGCAAGCAAAGGGTCAGTGAATTTGATTGTCATCATAACAGGAGCAAAATGACTGTGGTCAGTGTCAGAATCATTTAAACTATAAACATTGATTATTGGCTTATATGAGTATTAAGGATAAACAGCTCAGTCAAGGGAAATGTTTTGATTGAGACGTTCCGCGAAATATTTAACAGCTTACTGCGATTACTCTTAAACCAAGTAATCAGCATCATTCACAGTTAAATTTCTGTAACACGCTTGCCAAGTTATTTACAAAGTTTATCTCTGTGTCAAGGTTTGCACGTATATGCATGGAAATAGAGCAGCTAATCCAGGATTATCAGGGGTTGCACACATACAGAAGGCCCATCTCTGTTTTCATGTTTGTGCTTACCAACAGCATACTGGGGATTTCTGGGTACGGTTTTCCATAACAGTTCAGCCGGCTAGCAGTTTTCTCTTGAAATTACAAGAAAACCATTGCATTTAAACCAGTCAACTTAGAAACATACCAAGAAGCCAATTCCTGGAATGTTTTTATACATGCAAACTGTTACTCATGTTTCTGTTTCTGCTAACGCTCACACACCTATTCACTTGGCACTTTCTCAACAATGCGAATGTCTGATGTTTCTTTGCAGAATGAAAAGCTTGGCACGGGCAGCAGTATAATCATAAATCCCCCGCCTCTCAATTAGAGACTGAACCAAACCTAATGGTGGGATTAAGATTCAGATGATTTACACCAAGACAAAAAGTCTGTTGCCTTGGTAACCATTATAATTGACTGAACTGAATGGGTATATTGAATAAATAGGTGACTTTTCCATTCACTACATGCTTCAGTCAGACATGATTAGACAAGACAGGGGAAGCAAACATAGAGAAAGGCTGAACTTGGCGTATCTCAAGCTGACAGATTGGTTTTTGCCTTGTGGCACGGCAATCGAAACATGACGGCGGCAACTGTAGCTGTTAGCGCTTCCTGCATGAACGAGCTACCGCAATCAGCTACAGCATGCTCTCCCCACCCTTATAATGTAATTTTCCCTTATTTTATGAGTTGTGGTTCTAAGCAGAGACTGTTGTTCATTGTCACCATCTCCAGGGTATTACAATTCCTACAGCAAGCCATGGCACTATTCCCATTGTCCTTGAGAAGTCCTAGTTTTGTTTAAGCAAGGATCTCACTCCTAGTGATTTTTAGCTTCTCGCCATCATTCTTTTACAAATAAAAGAGTTCTTACACAATTTGAACATATGGACATACTAAACCATGCAGTCCTTTAAATGTATTTGCTTATAATGCCCCCCCCCTCGGTATTCATTGGCAGTCACTCTACTGATGCTTAGCCTGATATCTGTTGAGTGTCACAAAAAACTGTTGTCATTTGCTATTTAATTGCATTGTCTGGAGGTCATTGTCATTGTCAACAGTCAGTCACGTAGGACAAAAAGCTCAGCACTATGGCCCTATTTTCTGGAAGTCCAGATGGTGTAAAGTTGCAGGGGGAGTCAGTGTCTGCTGGCCCGACCTGGAGTGCTCATTCTGGGCTTTACGTTGCAGCTTTTCTCCCCTCATTCTGTTGCTTTTTATAAATTCTCTACATTTCTGGGACAAAGCAGGATGCTTGGTTTCGCTTAACAGCATACTTTTTGCAAGTTGAGGGCTTTTAGTGTTTGATCAGAAGGTCATTTCGTATTAATGTCAGAGTGACATAGAAGGTCTGCATTTTCTTCTATGAGGCAACATTTCCTCCAGTTTCTTCATCTTCTTTCATCTATGTTTGTGTACACAGTGTGTGTCTGCTGTGCAGAAGTCTTGAGCCACCCTTCATTTTCCTAGTTTTTGCTAGGAAAATGAGAAACGGGTGCAGCAATGGCCTCCTTTATTCCTCAGTATAGCCAGGCTCTCTTTTTTAAGAAAAAATGTTTAACTAGTATTCAGGAATACTTCTTGAGGTTATTGAAGGGCATTCAAAGCTCTTCTTTGGATTTTGGCTGCCTTTTATTCCATTCTTTGTCAACATGATCCCACACTGCCTAAAAAATATTAAGGTATGTGACTGATAGTGTTTCATTGTCTGTTTTTCTATCCAGGTATGCTTTTACTGAATTGGCAGCGAGTTTTGGATCATTGTCGTGCAAAAATACCATCTGGAACATGCCATTGAGAAATGTTGGATCAAGATCTGACTATATTTTTCTGCGTTCATAATTGCATTTGTTTTGACAAGATCTCCAACATCACTGGCTAAAATGCAACCATGACAGAGCCTCCAACGTGTTTTACAGATGGCTGTAGGTACTCACTGTTGTACCTCTCTCCTGACCTCATCCGTACACGTTGATAGCAATTTGAACCAAAAATGTCATTTTGGATTCATCACCCCATCAGAACTGTTGCCACTGATTTAATTTGGCATACATATAGCCACTCTTCCACCATCTTTGATGAGGCTTGAGAGAACAGTAGATGGATCAACTGAAGGGCTATATGTATCTCTTAGATCCTGTGTCAGGTCTTTGATGGATTGCTTTCTATTTCTATTTCTTAAAGATACTCAGATACTCTTCACCTGCTCTTGATTGGTTGTACAAAATTACTATTTTATGTCACCTAAAGAAAAGGTACAGGCTATTAGTAACGAAGTGCTTAAAGATAAACTTTAAAAAGTCTGCTTGAAGTTCCTTCTTTGCTATTATTTGTAGATACAACACAGGTTTATCCCTTGAGTTAGGTACCTTTTTATGCTTGAAAAAAATATATATATGAGTGTTAAATGTCTTAACAAAAAGAAAAAAAAGTTCCTCTGAAAATGCTCAGGTACAAGGACTGGACTGAAAATGAGTGAAAAAGCAGCAAACGTTCCAAAACTTTGGAAGACCTTCAGAAAGCCTGGAGAACTGTTGATCAAGACCACATTACAAATGTAAATAAAGTCTGGTTCACTGGAAAAAATGAGGGGTGGCTCAAGACCTTTGCACACTACTGTATATGTTTTGTGTTCAATATCCACAGGCCAGAGCCGGCGCTAAGAAGTTTCGGAAAGTAACACTGACGGTCTCACCGAAAGGCATCGTTATCACAGACACAGAAACCACAGACCTCATAGAGAATGTCTCCATTTACAGGTACAGCCATAGCATTTCTATCCTGAATCTGTTGGTCCACAACAATGATTGATTAGTAATACTTGTTTAACATTCATGTTCCCCAGAGAACTTCCCTTCCCCATTTTCCTGTACTTCAATTTTTTTTGCCCTTTCCTTAAAAAAAAAATAAAAATAAAAAAAATCCCCAAAACTGCATGATCAGCATGGTTCATAAAAATTCACTTTCATTATCAGAAACAATTCCTCTCAGGCTCTACTGTACTGCTATACTGTACTCTCTATCTATCTGTGCTCTAGATATAAACTGATTAAATTAAAGTGGAAAGCATTATAGCAGACTACAACCTTGCAGAGGTACCAGCATTGGTTCACACTTCCCAAGCATCTTGTGCATGTAATATACCACAGTAGTTTGCTATAAGAATTAGCAGATACACCTGCAGGGATTTGGGGCTGAATGAGACAAACACTCCAACAGAGAACTCATTTGTACCAAACTCAATTTAAATTCAAATTCACTAAAATGATTTTTTTAGATTCATTTTACAAGAGGTAATTGGTTTGTCTAATCCTCTCTTTTTATAATAATTTGCTGCTATTTTATTTATCCTTTTTTTTAAATTTTAGGTTCAGCCATTCTTTGATATAATGCTCTTAATATTAATGAAGATCTTGTTGCTGTTGTTGTTATGATATGGCTTCATTTTTTTAGATGAAAAACTCAGTATCTTCCATGTTAGGTCATTTTCCCTTCTGTCCATTGCTGTGCTTCTTTTGCAGCATTAAACTAAGCAGTTTTTTGCTCAGAGCTGTGGTGAGTGGGTCAATTAGGTGTACATCACAAGATGATTATCTGTTGTATTACATCAATGTTGGACTAAATGTTGAAAGATAGGGCAATGAAATATATTTTTTTGCCTGGCACCAAAGGGTAAATGAAACCAATTACAACCAAAACATAACAGAAAATGGCTAAATCAGCCCATCATTTCACAATAAGTTCACCCCTCATGTGAATAGAAGCTGGGTTTCACTAACAATTCAGTGTGTGTGTGTGTTGATATGATATGTTTGGCTGGCTTCTCCTCTCTGGGTAGCATTCTGTAATACAGCCTTGGCCTCTTGTTGTTGGGGATTACAGTCTAAATATCATATGGCTGGACTGTGATTACAGAACAAGCTTTGATAAAAGACGGATGTGTGTGAAGGTGAATCGATGTGTGTGCAGGTGTAGGTCTGGATCCCCTCTTGATCCACCTTATCAGCAGTAACAGACCACAGGCTAGGGGAACCTGCCTAGTCTTTGATCTCCTTCTTTTCTCTCCTCTTTTCCTTTATACTGTCTAGGAGAAAAAAAAAAGTCCTATTTAGGCTCATTATCTTAAACTGAGCTTTGAACACAGGACAACTTAGACTGAAACTCGAGCTTCGATTGTTTGCCGAGATATGATGCAGGAGTCACTGAAGGACCACATGCGGTGCTCGGGTTGACTTTAGATTTTATGGAACACAGAAAATTAATCTCAGTCTAGATGTTACCATGTGCGCTTCACATTACCATAACTGCTGAAATGTTTTCGCTATAGAGAAAATTTAAGTGGTTAATGAAAGATGATAATTATTTTGTAATTTCAAAGCCAAAATTAAAAAATAAGTCCAGGTGGACTGGATGATACTTTGATGTTAAAGGGTTAAAGCTTACTGTCATAAGCTTGATGTTCCAGGATTTGCAGAGCTGCTGTTGTCCAACTGCTAACAGCGGTGAAGGATTACAACACACAGGAGGTGAATAGATGATATTCTACCACAGGCATAAACCTGGATTGTAATGATAATACCCATCAGTAGTTTACAGATCAGTGTTGGAGCTTATATATAAGCAAGGAAGTGGAAAACATCCATTGATATGATAATCAGAGTTCCTATTAGGGAGAAGTCAAATTGTATGCTTCTAACAAAACACAATTTTCAAAAGTGCACATTAGGTGGGGTCCAAAGATCCACCAGATCCAGTTAATCCAAATTAAATGTCAGAACCTGTTTGGTGTCACAGCCTTCTATCAAGAAGAGCCAGGTTAGCTGTTTACCCCCGATTCCAGTCTTTATGCTAGGCTAAAGTTACAACTTCTTGTTCTTAGCTCAGTCTCTAACAAAGGATTCCTATAGATTCTTGAACCGAAATCAGTGCTGAAAAAAATCCTCCCTTGTATAGTTCAGAATATAAGTAATCTGTGTGTTTTCTGTTACTGGATCATGCACAGATTTGCAGATCGGCAGGTGTAAGAGAAGACGTGGGAGTTTGATTAATGCAGCCACTTACTGGTTCAGTAGACAAGTGGCTGGTTTGTTTTTGAGTACTGACACTCCTGAGAGGCCTTTTATATGCGCCGGTGTGGAAAAATCCAGATATTGAACGCCAATACAGTAATCGATGTTTGTCATCCTTTTAAAAACATGCTTTGTTTAAAACATGCAGACAGAAGATGCTCCCAGCAGAGAACATTGTGAGGGTGTTTAGACTCCATCTGGGCTAGCGTTGCTGATTCATATTCTGACAAGAGCTCTCAGGGAACAGCCAGCATATCAATCAGCAGAGCATATGGGTCAGAAAAACAGAGCTGAAATGCAGACTGACAACGCACCTTGTACGTGGTTCTGACATGTGTCTGTACGATCTCTAAACTGAGGATATAGGGCGTGACAGTGATCCTAAACATTCATGGAGACATGGCTTCTTTCATAATTTTATTTAAAGATGAAAAAAAAAACTCACTGCTTTTTCTTTTCTTTTTTTTAGTATTGCACTATTGCTAAGTTGAAAGTTGAACAGAAGTAGTTCACTGTCGAATTAAGCAGAAGACCCGTTTCATTCAGCGTATGAAAAGTTTGAGGCTTTGATGTGTGAAGATCTATTCAGGCTTTGTACTGTAAATATTTAAATAATATCCAATGATGTTCTCTCGCTGCCTCACAAATACCGGTGCCGTACACAGTAAGAAGATCAAAGGCTTGCAGTCCAGACAGCCCCTTTGGAGATATGATGGCGACTGACAGCTCAGCTTCTGTTGTTCAAGCTTAGCGGGAACTATGCGATACTGTCAGGTTGTTTTTTTTTTTCCTGTTGTTGTTTAAACCTGAAGGCCTGTATTGAAAATAAGATCCACTGTGCCACACATCTGACACTTATTATCCTGTAATGACTAGAAGGTTTTCTTAAGAGAAGAAACGTTCACATTCACTGGAAAGAGGTCTCTTTGTTGAGGAATATATGTAACTATATGTATTAGTCTGACTTTTATGCTGTTGACATTAGAAGTCAATGTGGCATGTGTTGCTTAATATGATTATTGTGATGTTGGGATTTGGACAGTTCAGTGCTAAATAATAATATTAGTAATGTGAATCATAACTGATGCACGTAGAGTTTTGGGGGCACTGACTTGCAAGACATGCACTGCGTGTGCACTGACCTATTTTAATATTTTGCTTACAGCACATTATTCTGGGAAAGCTAAAGACTGACTGTGAAAATGTTTTATTTTTTTTTCTTAATAAGGCTTAAAAAGGTTTTAAAAATATATCAAGAATAGCTAAAGCTTAGATACCGCCATTAAATAAAAATAAAATGTCAAATGCTGCAGTTGCTGATTTAAATTCTGTTCATAGAACTTTTTCTGTCTGAGTTCAGCAAATCAGTCCTTAAAAAGCAAAAGAAAGAAACAAGACAAATGCAAAAAACAAAACATGCCTGATGTAATTTCGACTGCTATCACCTTCAGGGTCTGCTTCCTTTAAGCCCCAGTTATTTTTAGATCACCACTTCTGATCAGTTGCATGTGCGCCTGATGTCCGCCACTAGATCAAAATAATGATTCTTCAAAATAAATCTCATTTTGCGGGGAGCCAAATCTGGCAAGTAGGGCAGTAGCTTAGTAAGGATTGTGTTGGGGTGGCCAAACAACTGTTTTTAAATGTGGTGTGAATGGTTGCAACATGATGACAGGATGGTACGAGACAATTTTTGGGTCAATGACAGACTTAACTTGGAGATAATCCAAAAAAAAAAGATTATTCCGCTCTTTGTTGTGCTCCGTTTGTGCTACCTTTAGGCACAGGTCAGGATCATTTCTCATCAGTAGTGTTTTCTGTACTTGCAAGTCGATTGTGAAATTGCAGATGCAGTGTAGTGGTAAGAATGGAAATCTTTGTATGCTAGAAGCGATCCAGATGTGCACAAGGAGATGCCTTGAAGGGAGCATATTATTTACTAAATAAAATTCTGAGAACACAAAGAGTTATGAAGACATGTGGAAGCTTAAATATTTAAAATAAGTGAAATTCATCTCGTGCAAAATATATGAAGTTAATTAAAAGCACATACTATCTCAATAGGATGATAATTGAGTTGTATTGAGTAGTACTTGAGTTTCGTCATGCTTGTTTTCTAATTTTAAATAGGTCAACCCTTTCAACTTTTCCCTGCTCATTTTTATGCAATTACGGCCCCAAATATAAGTTCACGCTTCAGGAGAGGGGGTAACATACAGAGCTGGGTATCCTGGGCATTGCTATGTGGGTCATGCATCAGTGGTGCAAGCCAGCAAACAATCTGAGATGGAGTAGTGAGCGCTGTTGATTTCATGGTTGTTGTTTGATCTAATACAGAACTTCATTTTTAGCGCCACTACCCACCCTCCCACCTCTAAATTGGGGTAGCAAGTGAGTGTCAGCCATCCACAAATCCCCTTTGCACATAGTTTACAATTTGCTCTAATGATGGCAGATTATACAGTCATCAACCCAGAGCTTTCTCTTTCTCCAGTGATGATGATGACAGTATGAATATCAAAAATAGCAACATGGCTCGTGTAGAAGAGTTCTACTGCCGGCTCTATGGACGGAGCCCCTAATTGTCCTTGTTGTGCTGTTTTTAATTATAGTGGAAAAAGGTCAAGTGCAACGTTTACCGTGGCTAATTTGCATATCTATTTAAGGCAACAAACAAATGACGCACGCTGCCAATTCAGGTAACCATCGAAGATACACAGAGTGACTGAAGATCAATACAGCTTCTAATGGCCTGCGTAAAATCTGACAAAGGAAATTCACTGCTTTTGTTGCCTCAGTGAGCCCCAAACAAGCTGCTGTGGGAGAACAAAATGGCTTGATGGACTTTGTCTGGATTGGTTTTAGATAACTATTGAAAATCACAGGGCTGAGGCTGTGGCTGGATTTGCAGACAATTGGATTTCTTGAAAACCAGATAGTGGATTCAGTGTGACTGCTGGGAATGAGGTCTCAAATGCAATACAATCACAGTGGAGATCAATTTGTAATCTTAGACTATCTGTTTTCCACTGATGGTAGAAATTTAAATGTTTCAGAGGAAAATATATATACCCACATGATGGGGACATTTTTCTGTGGTTGATAAGAATTCGCAATATATTATGTAACTGTCAGGGAGGTTATTTCAGAAATTTTTTATTCAGCAGATTTCGTGCAATTTCAAATGCCTTCCTGCAGTGGTTGATGCTCTCAGATAAAAAATGAGGAACAGCAAACAGTTTATCTGAATATAATTTAAAAAAAAAAAAAAAACTCCTTTACCTTTAAATAATTCTATCATCTTCATCACAAAATTGTAAATAATGCTCATTTGCTGAGAATTCAGGGGTAATTGACAAGTTCAGTCTTTAAAGGTAACATTTTATCAACATTTGAGATCGGCATGAAACACTCTCGCTCCATCCAAACTCTAAAGTACCTACAGCTTCAAGCACAACTCACTTATGGATGTCACTGCTGCTCATTTGTCTTTGCCCAGCTGTGGGACTCGATCAACATATTATTCATATCCACTGCTCTGGTGCTGTGATTGGTGTGCTCATGCATATGCAAAAGGTAAACCACAAAGGCAAAGTTACAGCCTTAATTGACATGTAGGCAGTGCAGCTTACCTTGATCTACAAGGTTTCATTAACAGTGCGGACTAGTAGGTAATGTTGTGTACGTTGTGGTGCATGTGTGACATTAAAGCCTTCTTATTTGTAGTTTTTTGTGTATTATTCATTATAAATGGATGTTCAATCATGGCAAAATTCTAACTCTGAGGTTTTACATATTAGAACATAATTAAAAAACATTATATGGTCTGCACTGGGTCTGAAAATTAACTAAATACAGCCTTAGATGAGCAAAAACACATGAGATATTACACTGTTATTATTTATTAAACAAAAATGAATCCAAAATCCAGAAGAAGTGTTTGAAGAATTAAGACCACCCTTACTGCTACCATAGGAATTAAGAATGTAAGTACCAGCTGCGTGCTGCTAATCAAATGTTAACTTGTTATCAGGAAATCTGAGCACCTCTATAATATCTGAAATTTTGGTAGTTTGCTGGTCTGGAACATTCAGGTATGTGTTAATACAATGCCATGGAGGAAAGACTTCAGCAATGAATAAACTGTTGCTGACCATCAATCTGGGTAGTGTTATAAGGCCAATTATAAAAACAGGCCATCATTCTGCAGCGAGAAGCATTATTCACAAGTGGAAAACATTCAAGACAGCTGCATTGGGGGGGGAAAAAAAAGAAGACTTCTGGATAGACGAGATGTTTGCACAGCTCTACGTTTGGTGAAAACCAAATAGAGCATATCAGCACAAACATGTTATACTAACTGTCAAGCACGGTGGTGGAGGGGTGAGGATTTGGCCTTTGGGCACCTTTGAGTTATTAGTGATCATGAACTTCTCTGCATACCAAAGTCAAATGTGTCAATAATAAGTCAAATTTGAGGCTATCCGTCTAATGGCTAAAACTTGGCTTAAATTGGGCCATACAACAGGATGATGATTCAAAGCAAAGGGACAAATATATGACAGAAAAAGGCTAAAAAAAGAATCAAGTCATTGCAGTAGCCCAGTTAAAGTCCAGACCTCAACCTGATTGGAATGCTTTGGCATGTCCTTAGGTTGGCTGTGTATAAACAAACCTTAATGAACTGAGACAACATTGTAAAGAAGAGTGGGCCAAAATTCCTCCACAACAATGTGAGAGACAGAAAATGATTGATTTAAGTTATCATTATCAAATGTGGTTCTACAAACTACTAAATCATGGGGTGTTCTTAGTTTTTCATGCATTCCTTCTGCATTTTTGCTCCGTTTTTGTCAAATAAATAATGACATTGTGTTTTATGTCATGTGTTGTATTTACCTAGTCCTGGTAAGGACTAGATATTTCTTTATTTATGTGCTGAAATTTATAGAGCCTTTGTAACTGACTGTATATCATGTGAATTGATAGAACTGCTACACTGCAATAAACTTTACTTTTGTGTTCTGTTCTCTCTCATTTCTCTCGCTTTCCTTTAAAACAGAATCTCATACTGCACAGCAGATAAAACTCAGGATAAGGTCTTTGCATATGTTTCCCAGAGTCAGTTCAACGAGACTCTAGAGTGCCATGCCTTTCTCTGCCAAAAGAAGAAAATTGTAAGTCTGCAGTGCTGTGGGTTTCTTGTATATACCTGTATTTAGACTGATGTGTTAGATATATATTGTCAGACTTTAGGAGGATGCTCAGTTTGTTTCAGGACCAAGAATTATGAACTCTAAGTGTAACATAACAATGGGTGGCATGTGGCTCCATCTTGTGGCTGTTTCCTTAGTGAGACTCGAGTTTTACTTTTGTGGTTAGTATTAAAAATACTGCTTTCTGACAAATCTATGATAATAGATACATTCTTATAAAAAGAAAAAGTTAAAATATCTTCTTTATCACAAAATCAAATACCCATTATTAATAATAATTAATTTTCATCTAGCTTCCCTGTGTTATTCTCTTTCCAGGCTCAGGCTGTAACATTAACAGTAGCCCAGGCCTTTAAAGTGGCCTTAGATCTTTGGGAGATTGCTCAGGAAGGTAAGTTCCCTGAACAAAGAGGAGATGACTCTGGAACTTTAGTTTATACTCAGCATTTTATGGACATTAAATTGTCTGTGCATAAATGAAAGATTCAAATATAGTTGGAGTCTGTTATTTTCTAAGAGTTTGAAACAGCTTCTTGGTTCACAGACAAAAGCAAGAAGGCCAGGACCTGCTGTACGTGTGCAGCAAGCAATGGGCAGACTGAGGCAGCGGACACTCAGTGTGTCCCAGCAGGTAACTTCATTTTATTGTGTCCTCATCCATATTGTGTCCCTGCATATCAAACAGGATATGACTATATTAGTTAAAGGTAAAAGATTGCATCACCCAACTGAACACAGCAGAATGTTAAATACTGTGTTAACTTTGAAGTTGTTTAAATGTGATTTAACAAATTCTCTAGTTCCTAATATTAGAAATGGCAACAAATCCAAATTAAATTATTTTGCTTTTTAACAAGTCTGACACATAAACATAAAACCATAGTGGGGGAGGGGTTTGATTATAAAAAAATAAGTTGAATTTACTTTATTTATTGGCCACAATTCACAATCAGCATTGTGCCAAGGTGTGTTATATAGTAAGATAAAGACCCTACAGTATTAAAAAGAAACCCCAACAACCAGACAACCCCCGATGAGCAAGCACGTGGTGACAGTGGGAAGGAAGAACCTCATTTTAACAGGAAGAAACCTCTGATAGAACCAGGCTAAGAGAGGGGCAGCCATCTGCTGTGAGTAGTTGGGGGTGAGGGGAGGGAGAAGAGAACAGAGAGGGTTTAATAGTTGCTAATGATTATGTAGTAGTGATGTATAAACACACAGAGTTAAAAGAGGTGAGTGAAGAAGAAACACTCAGTGCATCATGGGATGGACTGCAAGCCTGTTGCAGTATAACAAAGAGATGCTTCAGGGTAATCTGATCCAGCCCTAACTCTAAGATCTATCAGGATTCGACTTTTTCTTTCTACTGCTGAAAACTTTTGAAACACTTACTACAAGTGAGTCTGCAGTCTGAGAAGTGCTGTGCTGGGATAATGAGGTACTATGAAGTCTTTAGGATATGACAGGGGCTGATTAGACGATTCTCTTTCCAAAATAGGATCATGACTTGAAAATCTTTTTTATTGCTCTAATTTTATTGAAAATAGTACAAATACAACTTTTTAAATGTTGGAAAAAAATGTTATTTTTAATGAATTTGAGGCAGGCAACTTGTTTCAGAAGAAAAGTTTCTTTAGGGATGTGCAGCATTAGGTTTTCTTTTTAAACCACTCTGTTTGTGTTTGGGCGCTGATGACACATTAAAACGGCTGAAAGTTTTGATCTAGGCTGCTCAAGCTGTTTGGGGGCTTCATGTCAAAAAATTAGAATTCATCATGCATCACAGCTCACAGTTTCCTGCAGTTTCAAACTTTTTATGCTCTGCTAACTGGCAGCTGGCTTTTTGAGTCGCACAGTATTTACTGTCGAGACGAGAAAGTGGCATCAATCTTCTCATCTATCTCTCAGCAAGAACGCCAAAGAGTGTCTTTTTTCTTAAACCTTTTTTTCAGTTTTGTTGCTTCTGTAATCAGTTCTCAAGATCCGCATTTGAAATCAGTGTGCACACGGGGATCTGATTAATGCTGTATAAATAATATGCTGTGTTATGGAAGTGAAGCGATGATAAGATGCCGATTTGTTTCATCCGCAAAAAATCAACCGTTTCAACTCATTGTGACTAAGTGGAAGTCACTGCTAGTCAGTCCTATGATGATCTTAAATGACCTTTTCAGTTATACTAAGTCTATCACAACTTTGGCTTTTAATTTTTTGATTGGCACTGCTCTCTCACAAATGTATCAGTCACATCAGTCATCTGTCACTTGTCATGCACGCTCAGGGCAAATCACCTATTTATGTAGCACTCGTTAGGTATTCATGGAAAAAGTGAATTTTAAGCGCCTTCTAATGACTATGACATTTATAGGTTATTCTTTATAGGTCAAAATGTTTTCCTGACCTCAGAGGGTCAGCAGACTTACAAAATGAGACTTAATCATCCATTGTTAGTCAAGGCCTGGTTTTCCCAGATTCTTTCAATTAAAATTTGCTCTGCTCCCAGTGGTAGTGGCCTGAGGACATAGAGAAAGCCTGGTGTGAAAGCCTAAAGGACCTTTGGAATAACTACACAGACAGATGCATTAAAGTTTTACAGAGATGATTTAAATTGTGCCTGTCATGGAGAAGTTTTTGAGTGCCGCGGGCTGGAGATGTTGTATCACCTCTTTGAAATCTGACAACTCTTCCTTTCCTTTGTGTCCGGATGTGTCTGTCCTTTACCTCTCATCTGCCTGTCTCTACTCTGCCCTCTATGTTTCCTTCTTCCTGCTCTTTTGCTTTATTTTTTGTCAGCCTCTCATCAGCACCTGCCATCTCTCACAGATCCAGAGGCACATAAGCCCACTGGGATGGAGGAGAAGCTCCGGAGGCCCTTATTCTCTGCTTCACTCAGCTCGCCCTCACCTCGCAGTAACCCTACTCGAAGGCGACCAATCAAACATGACTCTTGGGTAGGTCAGCTTTAAAGCATTACATCAGTGCTAGCTTGCGTGCTCTTGCTACCCGTCAAATACAGAATTAATGTTTGCTCCTTTTGCCTATAAATCCACACCCGCTTCAGCACTTGGGTACCGCACATTTCAGAAGTTCTCCACCCCTAATATATCACTATGTCTCTTAAATCCTCAAACCAGCTGCTTTTAAATAATGGAGTTAGTGGCTAGTGACACTGTGCTTTTGTGGTTGCTGCTCGAAGGCTTTGTAATAGCCTTCCTTTCACAATCAAATAATCCCACTGTTAAATCTTCATAGATAATATATTTGATTTTAGTTTTTTAAACCATGTTTATTTCATGTAAAATTTATTATTTCAACTTAGTTTGATGTTGTCTTTCTATTAAATGTGCTTTAAACTTTTAACCTGACTAAGGGGACTAGAATGACGAATATAGTCATATATCCATGGACCTCTTCTTTACATGAGCACTAAAGGAGCCAAATTTAAATGGAAAACACTGAAACTTTAAATTTCAGTGGAAAAAAGATTAAAATGTACAATTAAATGAATAAAGATAAAGGAATGGAAAAAATAAAAATGGGAAGGAAATAGTATAGTATGATTTTTGGTCATGTCCTGCCATTTATTTTCTATAAAATGTAATAAATATATGCAAAGTATAAAATAATGTGAGCTAATTTTATACATTCATTGCACATCAGTATATATTCTGGTGTTCAGTTGCAGATTTTCAACACTAGATGACACCATACCCATAAGAATGTCTCCCATATACACTGATCTCATACACTGAAATCCTGCTGATGCACATTTTCCTTGATGTGCCTTTCCTCTCATTGAGAAATTATCCTGTGGCTGAATGAGACCTGGTTCAAGCTGGTTCAAGTTCATTTTATTGTTGCAGTTGTGCAGTTTATCATCTGTCCGTGCTTATTAAGTGGAGTATTTTTCCAGTGTACTTTATCATATTGTACTAAATGTCTATTACTGTGACTGCTAATTGAGGTGCATCTGTGAGTGGATTAAGAGAATCCATTTTCACAGATTGATTCCTCAGTAGCAGTTCATTTATGTGAATAATGAAACAGGCAAGCAGCTGGCTCAGTGCAGATGCACAAATGCTTGAAAGTACAGAAAGAGCAGGATTATAACTTGAAGCACTTTGAACGTGGACTGAGTCCTATTGTTGTGTCTCAACAGGATGTGGAAGATGGACTTGAGGATGCATTCTCAAGGTGAGCTTTGTATGTGACTGTAATTCTGCAGAGCACAAATGAGAATAAAATCACATTTTCTTGTTTTGTGCACACTAATATTTAAACATTACCATAAGAAACAACTGTATTCAACACAGTTTCAATGAAGATTGTCTTTTGATTACAGTTGAATAGCTCCTGAGTTACACTGAGGGCCCTTGAGAGTCTTTGGATGAAAAATCTTTTGACGCATTTAAAAAACAGATATTAAAAGTCACATAGAAACTGAAATAAGCAGGCGAATGTGATACACAGGATTTTCCAAGGTACCTTGGTTTAAAAGATGGCATTGAAACTGGTGAAATAACTTGATATTCAAAGCAGCTGTCTTAAGATATTTTCACAGTGGCATGCAGAAGTTTGGGTGGGCATAATAAAAGTTTCTTACTGTGAATAGTTAAGTGGGATTATCTGATCTCCAAAGAGTTGTGTGAAAAATTCAAAGCTTTAGAAATGATCTGACTCATGCAAAATACCTTCTGGAAGAGTCTACAGACTCTGGAGTGGTGCTGCACTGTTTCACTTTGTAGTGGGCCCTCCACTAATATGACCGTTGTTTGAGAGGCAACAGGAGAAAACCTTTCCACCAGATTTCTGCAAATTTGTCTTTTATTTTATTTTATTTTATTCAACCTTTATTTTTACAGGTAATCCCACTGAGACTCAGTGTCTCACTTACAAGAGAAACCTGTTTCAATTTTAAAAAAAGAAAAGAAACAAGAAAAACTAAACAAATAATACTTGGCAGTTTTTGAATAAAGTAGCTGTCGGTTCCCATTAAAGAAAATCACAGTGCCTTTTGCAGTAGCTGTAATTGACTTGATGCAGCACTTTGCACGATGGTAATCACCTATCCCAGTCTTAGCTGTTAAATCAAACGCTCTTTAGCTGAAAAGTTATAACAGCCTAAAAATGTAAGTAGAATACAGTGATTTTTTTGTAAGTCATTTAAACCTTATACGATTCACAATAGTGCTACTACTGTATAGTAATAATATAGTAATTATTATTTAACTGTTCTTTTTACTCTATGAACTTGAGGATACCAGATTCTGTTGTTTTGAAAGGAAAATATGTTCCCTTTCTCGCTTCTTGTAGGATCTCAGCTTCTCCAGGAATGTGCAGATACTCTTTCGTCGTATTTTTCATTTCATAATTTATGAAATGTTTTAAAGGGGTGATAGCTCTGGACTCCAGGCTGGAGACCCTGATTCTCTTCCTGTTGAGCCGTTCTTTTGAAGTACATGCAGAATGGTGTTACCAGCATTTTTGATGAAATAATCAAGGCTTTTCCTGAAAAATGTATACACCACAGCATGTGTTGCTCCAAAACATTTATATGCTGTTAATGCTGTACACACCCATGCATTAAAAAAACTTTCCAGTCTTTCATCACCCTTCGCCCAGCTTATTTGAAATGTGCTGTTGACATCACATTAAGAGGAGGAATTTTCTTTATTTCTTTATTTATGTTTATTTTTAATGAAATATGGTGTTTAATTTTGTTTTGAAAATCAGTGTTTTTATTTAGCTTTTTAACCAATGGCCAACCTTTTTTTGAAAAGGTGAATTTGACTGAATATTTGTTCATAGGATGCCATAAATATACATTGGTTGTTTTACATATAGGCCATCACTGTACAACATGCACCCTTAAAGCTGTAAGCTTGTTCTAAACATCAAGCATAATTGACTCATTGAGATCATGTGGAACAAGTGACCCCCTTTGATTGCCACAAGACCACCACTTTCAGGAGCACACCGGCTAAAAATAGTGCAGGTGCTCCACAATGCATCAACACCTTGTCATTGAACTAGGATTACAATACAGCGCTTATGCCACGATGTGTGACATCTTGTAAAATTGACATTTTATAGGTGTAGGATACCTGCAGAGACAGGAATGTGAATCTCATGGGTGAAATGTGAGACTTGAGGGATATGAAAAAGTCCCACGTCAATGTGACAACTGATGTGAAGGGATACCCCCTTTTTCTGCCTGATTGGTACAAATCCTTGCATGTAGATACGCAATTCAAAAATAACGTAACTTTTAAATTAAATTTATAAACACAGTATACTTCACCTCTTACTATTTCATGGACGTGATCACTCTGAAAACTCGCAGCTCACAATTAACTAAACCTAAACCTCTTAATATTAACTCATTTATCCAAAACGGCATAATGTAGGTCAGTCGATTGAGCTTATGATTGTCTGCATGGCTCTTAATTTCTTTGTGTAACCAGCTCTATCTCTGTGACTGTGTATATATCCTACAGCTCTGTAAAATCTGCCTACAAAGACAGAGAAGAGCTACAGAGGAGATGGTGCTTCACACATTAAAGAGATGGCACTCGTTAAACTGTGCTGCCTGTGGCTAACGGAAGTTTTGGGGAAAACAAATGAGTAAATTCAACAAAGGGATTTTCTGCATGTGTGTTTCTGTGGAAGCTACTTTCACATGCGTGGAGAGCAGAAAAGGAAAGCGTTATCACTCAGACACTTCTCAGCAGGGATGGGGACAGTTGTCAAATGGGGGGGGGGAGGTGAAACTCTAGATAAACGTCTACTAAATCCGACATCCTGGGAGGCGCATCAAAGGAGTTTGAAGTGTTTAGAGTGAACGTGCTCTGCAGGGGTCAGCAAAGATGTCAAACGCTGCGGTTGTGGTACAGCACTGGTGAATGAGATGCGTTCTGAAACTCTGAAGAATCTCGGCCATGACAACATTGAGTTGTCATGGTTGTCACACCTATTTAATGTTGGATGTGACTTCGGGAAGGCCTTTAGATACAACCGAGGAGGGTTTTATTTGTGGCTCTTCGTATGTGCAAGGAGAACTCTGTTTTAAAACGTCTCTGCTATTTATCTACTCTCTAGCCCTTTTGTTCACAAAATGTAAGTATGTTTAACTGCCAAAGATTTACTGTTAAATAGAAAAAGGTTATTTATCTCTTTACCCCTACTAGGAGTAACCCCTGAAGCTCTTTTGTGAACTGAGTGGCTTCTGTTATATTTCAAGCCTGCTTATGCAACAGAATGACTGGGTTTGTATCAAACGTTAGTGAAGGTAGTCTCTGCCTATACAGCTACCCTTTGAGAAACCCAGAAACTATTCTAATGGTCATCAAACCATGTCTTTATATATAGTGAGGTGTCAAAACTCGTCGTTAAGGGTACTAGGGAGGTCGTCAGAGTCGTCTTTAAGGGGCAAAGAATTTTGCCAGTACCCACAGTACCCATGAAAAAAGTTTTTGGTCAAGTATTTTACTAATAATAGTGTGTTACTCTTGCACTAACTTTGTATAGCTCATAACATTAGGTGTTTGTATAGGAATTACCTGTTTGGTTTGGGGTTGGGTGGTTGTCAGGATCTCTTGCATACACTGCAGTAAGTTTCCATCACTAGTGCCTCTTCAGCTTCCTGATATTTCTATGCGTGCGCTTGTTTAAATATAGCATCGGGGTCACTTTATTGGTCTGCAGGTTGCCGATTCATTTTAAATCACTTTAATCCACTTTGGTGTAAGCAGCAGCATGACCTCTAGGGGTCACTGGTAGCACTTTGTAGTTTTGCCAGTTGAGCTGCAGCTGATACCGTTAGACCAACTTCAGTAGAATAATTTTAATTAACACTTAGCTGCACAGGTCAGGATTTAGACCTCATTAAAAAATCTATTTTTAGCAGGGCCAAAAGTGCTCACAACTATTGACTTCAGCTTCAGTTCAAACTGGTTTAATTAAAATGATTCATTTATGGTATTTAAAATTTCATAAATGAACGGTGACCCTGTGTAACAGCCGACGTAGCACTGAAGTACTTCTCCCCATTGAAATGTGGAGGGTTCTTTTTATTTTAGTTTAGGCTTCTTTGTGTGTCACTTTGCTAACTGCATGGTGAAAGTGGGGCAGTTCACTTCACAATGTGTGCATGTACACTCCTGATGCCCTTTACCGGGACAGTTCCTAGCACCTTTTCTTCACTTATCCTAACCCTTAGCACTGATTCACTTTGTCTTGATTTCTTCTGTTTTGTGTCTGGCACGCAGCAACATGGAAATAGAGGAGACAGACACTGGTAAGTGATGTGATAAGTGTATTGTTTTATGACAGTACATGCTTGCTGTGCCTCCTTATTTCAGGCCTAATGTGAAGAATGCCAACTATTAATATCCCAGTCCAATCTGCTCTCTGCAAGGGATAAGCACTGGCCTCTGGACATATGTGACTCCACTGATTAAAAAAGTGATAATATGTTCAGAGCTACATTCAAGTTTGTTTTTTTTGTTTTTTTAACTGAAAAGATTTTTTGATTTTTAATTAGGATTAAACTATTACTTAAAATCTGTTTTTCAATATTAATATTAATATTAAATTTGCTTGGTTAGTAGATAGTCTTCATTACCTCCTGGTCCAGCCCAATGTAAATCTTAACATCTTCAGCTCAACCTCCTGTCTTTTTGTTGGTGCCACCATTACCAAGCCATACCTCAGCAGGTTTCACATTCTAAACCATCCCTTTCACTCTTGCTGCTATCCTTTTGTCACAAGTCACCCCTGTCACTTTTCTCCTCTCATTCGAACACATGTATTCCATCTTGCTTTTACTGGCTTTCATTCCTCTTCTCTCCAGTGCACACCCCCACCTTTCCAGACTCTCTTTCACCTGCTTCTTACTCTGATTGCAGATCACAGTGTCATCTGCAAACATCATAGCCCACGGAGACTCCTGCCTGACCTCATCTGTCAACCTGTCCAACACCAGTGCAAAAAAAAAAAAAAAAAAATATATTA
>VUQG01006485.1:3756-28799 GCA_015106755.1 Etia nguti | reverse complement strand
TATATATATATATATATATATATATATATATATATATATATATATATATATATATGGATGTGCCGGCTTTTCAGTGCCTGTGAACCATCAGTGTTGAATTTCTCTTTTCATATTCACGTATATGCATGTGGGGCCAATATGAATATATTTGTAAAACTAGAATTTTAGGACACACAATAGAAAGTGTAATAACTTGCAGTGAGGTTGCAATAAATGTCTTTCTATATATCTTCATTGCCCATCTATTTTGGCTCCAGTACTGACAGACAGGAGAAAGCTAATATTGGAAAGATGGGACCAAGCAATACAATAATGAAGGTAGACTCCAATGCAAACCCATTTTTTAATAGATTTTATTTATTTATAGCCTCACTATATCCCTGGATCTCTGAATCACATCTAAAATCTAACCACTTGGCCCTAACAGCCCATAAATCACCTGGACAACTAATAAAAATTGTCTGCTGTGCTGCACAGAGAGTGAGTTAAGACGGAATACAATATTACCTATTAATCCCCAGGACACTGTAATCTCTTTCTATTTTAAGATGCGCTGTATTCTTAGATACTTTAGTGTAATTACATTTTTGATTAGGAACATTCTAGTTTAAAGGCTAGATCAAATGGCTCATTGTTCTCTAAAGCATTGCAGCAGACGATCTCATAACTTCAGGCTCATTATAAATAAATGCAGCAGCTGCTGGTGCACTAACCAACTGTTCTGAGCTGTTTTAAGGTGTAAATATTGACCATTTTAAGCAATTAGATTGTTGATTGTATTATTAGCAGCAGATATAGTTACTTTATGTGCATTCAGATGCTTGTACCATAGACTGAACAGGGAAATCACTCATTCATTGGTTTAGAAGCCTGAATTTTGAAGCCTCAGCTTTAGCCTTATGAAGCGACCATATTTTGATATCAGCTAATTCTGGCTAGCTTGGTAAGAAAGCTGGATAGACTACATGGACGCATGGCACAGGTGCTTGCTGAAAAAGTTATAAGTGAAAAATACTATGTTGTTTATCAAATACTTGCTAATAAACTTACTCTGAAATTCACCAACACCACTAGAGTTCGAGAAAAGTTTAAGTCTAGCAGAAGCTAGCCTAGCAGAAACAGTTGCATGTGTTAACATCGACCTGTCAGTAAAAGTGGTCACAGTGCTAACAATGCATAGCTTAGTACATTTTAAATGAGTCAAAAAATTCAATTTTGTATGTTTAAACATGTTTATGTGTGTTGAATAGGAGACATTTTTGCTTTGAAGCTAAATTCAAGTGGCCATTAAAAGAACTTCAGTTTTCTCCGTTAGTGTTGTTTTTTCACTTTGAATAAAAACATCCCTGGTAATGCTTTGTTTGCTGTATGAATGTAATGCACGGTTTGTATGGCATTAGTCTAGAGATTTTTATTGAGCGTTTGTCTTATTACATCAAAGAAGAGCTTCAACACAGCCATTTGTCATGCTGACTCAAGGGCCATTGCTTGGAGAGCTTTAACCTCCTAGGACCCTGCGTCCACATATGTGGACATCACATTTTGGGTTATTTAGACCAAAATACTCAATTTTGCTCTACAAGGGTCTGATATCCACTTACGAGGACATTATACTGCCACTGTTCTATCAAAATTTTAAACGAATATCCTCATTTGTAGCTCTCATTTTTCATAGAAACAAAAATCAGGTAAAAAAAATAAAATCTGATAATTCTTTGTTTTTACATTCATCGGGCCCCAATATGCCCAAATATCAAAGAGAAATTAAAAATGCATGCTCTGGAAGAGTTCGGGTCTTAGGAGGTTAACAAGACATGACTTTATCTCCACCCAATCCCTGTGAGTACCCATTACAGTACATGATATCACTGTCCCAGCTGTATCGTGATCTTTTCTCTGGTCGTAAACCTATTAAACCTATTAAAAAAAAATCCAAAACACAGTGTGTATCCACAAACTCAAGTAGAAAGTTAAGTGACAAAGGTTTGGCAAAGGTTTAGTTATAGTTACAAGTTTTTACTGATGAGATTTTTATTTATTCATTGATTTTTGTATGTTTTTTTTGTTTTGTTTTTTTAAACTCTGCAGCATATTCTGAAAGTTAGTAAGTAAAATGGTATGTAGCGTTTTAGTAAGAAACCAGCCACAAAGAGCTTTACATTGTATCAGAAAAACTGCTATTACAAGATAGAAATTAATCTGTCAATTTTTAAGCGTTGTGCACATTTTCTACCTCAAAGTGAGGAAACTTAGTTTAGATTTTGGCCACCACATCATTAACAGGCTAATTTGTAGCTCTTGGAGAGTATTACTTGGATTAAAACACGTTTTTGTGAGGGGGCTTGCCAAGCAATTTGTGCATGAAATGCACTTTCTTGGTGTAAGTCTCACCCCCGCTTAATGCACACCATGCATCTTTGTAACATTTGATGTGCTTTTTTATATGTCAGAGAGCAATTTGCGCAATGTTAAAGTGATTTATGCGTTACGGTGAGAGAAAATTTATTACATTAGCTGCAATTTAGTAATGGGACTTTCAAAAGAAGCTTTATTTTACACTTTAGAAAATACAATTTGCAGAAGATGTACAAGATGTGAAATAAAACACTGGATGATAAATGATAGTGCCCTTTTCTAAAAGCAGATAAAATAGAAGAATAAAACCATTAAGAGCTAAATTGTACTGCAATCATGTTTATTTCCCTATTTTGGGGCATCTAGCTTAGAATGCACATTGAAAGCTATTCTACACGCAAATAACTTGCATGCAACTTTATTAGGAAATGGATGAAGTATATACAGAGATATTTGTTTTACATGAGGTATGAAGAAACACATCCAGACCATGGCAGTTAAATTTTAATAATAGGTAAAAAACAAAAAAAACATCTACAACTAAAAAATGTAACAAATTAATTTTAGATTAATGTATTTGCATTCTCACCTTATTAGTCTCTCACTGTATTCAGAAAATAATATACATTTGTGACCAGGCAGTTTTTAATACTATTTGCACTTGTCTATAACATGTGAACGTGGTGTCTAATTGCGCATGCCAATATCAAAAATACACTGCGTATTTAAAGTCACTAAGACAGGCTTCCCAGAGATGATACGCTGTATTGTGTGTATTGTATTGCAATAATATACCAAGCACCTGGCAAAGACATCAATGTTAACTGCACCATGGGTTAACATTAATCTATGTACAATAAACCCGCAGGAGTAGAATTCTGTTGTAGTTACTCTGTGGTGTTTCTGTGTGTAGGCATTTGTGGATTTCTATAGGATTACTGGATGGCATTTGGAGTGTGGCTGTCGATTTGTGTTGCATTTTCCTACAAATACTGGGTGCATGCAGGTATATTGTCAACACTTTTTTTTTCTCTGCTGATGACCAACAGAAGCCTCGTATATTTCTCTCCTTTTCTCTACTTTCATCCCCCCCATCAGGGAGAAAGGTCAAAATGCTTTGATGGTAGAAGAGATGGGATTTTAAGTTTGGCTTTCTTCTTCTCAAACTTCAATGATGTTGATTGATGGCACAGAAGGGTGAAACTGCAAAAACACAATACAAATAAGTATTAGTCACTGCTCATGGATGCTTTGATCTCAGAATTTAACTGAGCCATTAAACTTGGTATTAAATGTTTGTTTTCAATTGTATCTTCTATAAAATGTTAGGATAGGAGTCTCTTTACCTTAGGAGTGTGAAAGCCTTACTGTGCTTTAGGTGTAGTGGTTAATACATTTGCCTTACATGTGAAAGAGCCCGGTTTGAAGGAGGAGACACAAACTGACCTCTGGAGGGGCGCTAACAGGAAGGGCATCTGGTGTTGCCATCAGCTATGGCAACACCTTAGGAAATAAAGTAGCAGCCATGAGGCTAAACAAACTTTTTATTCACTCCACCTTTTGTTGAATTTGATACTTTTGATACTTTTGTATTTTGTTTGGACATTGTTGGCTCATATGTTGCAAGCAACCACTAGCTTACTCAAGTCTTATACAGAACAACTAATTTTAATAATATATATTTATAACTCCAGTGATTGATCAGTATCAAGAAATGTCGAAATGTATTTTACATGTGAGATACTTTAAACATATACTTCCAAGTTACATCAGTTTTTTGTTTTGTTTTTTTTAATTTGATGAATAGTTAATTTTTTCTGCTTTTTCAAAGAAATGACAAAATGTGGCCACATTCTGTCTTTAAGCAGAAAATTGTATGCTGTCACTCTCTCAGTAATAAATGATTTAAGACATTTGTTGGGTTCAGGGTAAACCAAGTGTGGTATTCACTGAATCTAAGAAGAGAAACTGATCCAAGGTGTCTGACAAAAAATACATAAATAAATAAATAACTATGTTCAACTACCTAATAAGAATGAGAGAACTCAGTGTCTAGCGATGTTAAATTCTTGCTTGAGGTCAAAATTCTCAGTGCAAATGACCTTGATAATTGATTGGTCGTGGGCTCACTTCTAAGCCTTAACTGCATTAATCTATCCACTACAGTCTGATGCTTCTTGAAGCATGGCTCTGCTGGTGCTTCATCTCTGTATTGTTCAAGACAAGAGACTTAATCTGCACTTTTAATGACCAGCATAGTCTCAGGTTTGTACATTTTTGTGTGTGTAAATATTGGACAGTTGCCAACTGAGAAATGGATGATTTTGCTCCTTCAGTGGAAATTTATTAGATTGGTGTGACTCGGATCGGATTTGTGATAGCGTACAGCATATTACTTCAGCCATCAACTCAGGTAAAGTTTCAGCCCAACACTGCAAAGTGTTCAACTAGTATGGCAAGAGAGTGAGAGAAAACAAACTTTTGTCACAGCAGTGGAATATACAATAGCAATACATATGGTGTGTATAGAGAGACTTTACTTGGATGTATATATACAGCAGGTTTGAGGCTGGTGTGAAGCGTAACAAGAACTGAATTCAAATATTTCCGTCTCTGTGCGGCCTCAGTCCTGAAACTTCACCTTGCTCCTTAGCAGTCCTCCACTGTGGTGCTCTGGCGTGCTTCTTTCTGATGACGGCTTGGCCTTCTCCTTATTGTTGCTCGAGTCGTTGTCCTTAATGATGTCATACTGCCGGCAGAATAGGGCAATAACGGCTAGAGAGACAGGGGCACATTTGCAACACACACAAAAGAGGATAGGAATTCAGTCGTGAGGCAGCTGTCAATCACTGTCATCTCACCAATTCCTCTAACAGCGCATGCTGAAATGCCATGTGGATAATGGAATTTTGTTCCCACGGGAGGGTGACGGCTGCGCCTTTATCTCAAAGCTTGGAGGAGAGTCATTCACTATACTCTTTGCTTTCTTTCACTGCTAAATCTGCCAGATGCAGATTTGCCTCAAATTGGGATAAGTACTGTATATTCTCAATTATCTTCCTTGCTTCATTGAGGTCATGAATTTTTATGGGGGCGCTTTTATTAAATATTCAGAAAGTGATATACAGTTCTGGTAATGAGAGTTACAGAGCTGTACCGAGACGCATTCATTAAATTATTATTCATGCATCATGTAAGTCGTCTACAGCATCACAGCCACGTCATTGCCTCTGCAGCAGAAGGTACGAGTAGGTACTTCTGCATCTGCCCTCACTTGTTTTGTCATAGAATTACAAAGGCATTTGTGGAATTGGAGAATGAGACTTCAGCAACACAGCTTTGTACGTCTGATTGCTGTTTTTCCTTACACTTTAAGCATGGTTTAACCAGGACTAAGTTAGTACATTGAAATGTTATACAGAATAGGAGATAAGATAGCACCTTATTAAAAATCACTTAGTTATACCACACTGCTCAAAAAATTAAAGAAGTGCTTGATCATCACAATATAAGACAGACAGTTAAATGTTAGAACATTAATTTCTCGTTAGTAAGTTTAAACTGTTATGGATCCATCTCAGCTGCTTCGGTGCAAATGAAAGTGACAACAGGTGCACTGGAGAGGAAACAGCAAGACAGCCCCTAAAAAGGTTTTGCAGGTGGTGGTCACAGACCATTGCTCTCTCCTTCTCCTTCTTGACTGATTTTTCTCTGGTTTTTCTTTTTGTTAGTGTCCTTGTCACTTCTGGTAGCATGAGACAATCCCAGAAGCCCAGTCAGGGTTGCACAGGTAGTCCAGAATCTCTAGGATGACGCATCCACACATGCTGTCACAAGAAGCTTTGCTGTGCCTCCCAGTAGAGTCTCAAAAGTGTGTGAATGAGTTATCAAAAGATGGGCAGTTATATAAGGATTGGCGCCCTTCTACAGTTACAGGGTTGTAGAAGGGTGTCAACCCAACAGCAGGACTTGTATCTGCTCCTCTGTGCAAGGAGCTGGAGGAGCACTGCCAGAGCTCTTCAAAATGATCTCATGTGCAGAAATTTGACCAAACTGTCTTGAATAGACTCCCACTAAAGGGCCCAGGGTCCTTTAGTGGGACCTGTGCTCACCGACCAGCACCATGCAGCTCGACTGGCATGACTGCCACTAGAGCCCTGTTCGCTCCACTAGCAAAAAGCAAAGCTAGAGAAAGATCGGTCAGGTTGAATTCACAATGGTTTATGCTCCAAACTGGACTGATTGATATCCCTAAAGTGTAACTGACTTTGTGTTACACTGACAGAATCAAGTGTTTCCTTTTATTTGATTTGATTTGTTTGAGCAGTGGGTTAAGTTTTAACTCTAGATGAACAAATTCAAAGAGGATCAGGTAAATCTGACATTAAGCTTTGACTGATAACAAATGTGGAGTCCATTATGAATATGCCACACTGGTTGCTTCTTGTCTTTCACTCCCACTCTTCACAGCTTCCGCGTTACCTTGGTTTCTCTCATTAGTATTATTTAACATCTCACTCCGGTCCTCGTGGGTGGGAAGCCCTGCTCCTAGCTGCCTGACAGATACGCCACTTCTCATTGTGCCTCAACACTTCATTAATCAGTGCACTACTTCAAAGGAGCACCTCAAAAGACGGGAATGCTCAGAAAAGTGTGATGTTGGTTTGACACTGCTGCGCAGTTGTCAGATTTAGTTTACAGACAGACCCACTCACATTTTTTGTACTTTAGCTTAGACTTGATTGCCCTGCCGCAGGTTTTACCTACTGTGAAAAGACGGTCCCATTATAGTTTTGACTTTTTTTGCAGAGCTTTCATTTCACTTAAAACAACCACTGTTCAGTAACATTTAATGCTTTGCATTTTAGACAGTACTGAATCTCTTCAGCCTAATGATACCTGAATATAAGACAAATCAGCTGATCCTGAATCAGATTCTGCTGCCCCTTTAACACTCTGCAAACCACCCCCAACCCAACCCCTTTGTTTTATGTTCTTTCTGACTTCAATAGTGTCCCGCCAGTTTTTACTGATGCTCTGTTTTGTATAGTGGGTGCAAGGAGGAGTGATGTTGCTGGCATCGTACAAAGCACACATTACAATCCTTATTGTGACTAAAGTGATCCTGAGTGAGCTTCACACTGAACATTAATTCCCCCCTTTTCCTGCTTGTTGGTCCTTCTTTCTTTCTTTCTTCTTTTTATTGACTGAAATCTACAAACCTACCTGCCCACATGACCAAGACCACGACAATTATGATCATCTCTCCGGTTTGTAGATGTCGAGACTTGTCCAGTCCCTGCACAGTGGGGTCATCTTGGAGAGAGGACAGATAGTAAAGACCGAGCACATCAGAACACTAAATACAAAATCTAAGAGGCATTGCGCATTTAAATACAATCCATTGGGAACACTTTATGGAGTAGAAATAACAGTCTGGCACAGTCTGAGAGACTGTCTGCTTTATAATATGAATCAAACTCACTTTGTGTCTGCACGGATTGACAAAAATTTATACTTTCTCTACCCTTCATGACAGTTATGCCATTTAACAGAACTACAGTAGTTTTGGTGGGCATTCCCACACATCAATCTTGTAACATTAATCCTCCTTTAAGTGGATTGACTAGAAACCTTCCACTTTCCAAACTACCTCTCAGTTTGCATGGATGGAACTCTTCCAGAGCACCAATCTTCCCAATTGCCTCTTTTATGGAATCAAGTTGTCAAGAAACTGGCTTCAAATGCCAGACACTCAGCTCTCTTCACATGAAAACAGAGAGTTGGGTCAATTGGAGTGCCACATTTTTTTCCCCATCCTGATAGTGTGAGCATGTCAGCGGCGAGAGGGCAGGAGTAGGAGTACACCATCAAAGCAACCACAAATTAAAGAGAAAAGCAGGATGCTAATTTGTCAATAAGACTTGGAACCACATGTAAAATCACAGAGGACGCTAGAGAGACAGATGAGTGGATATTTGAAGGGATTAAAGCAAAAATCATAATAAATTAACTTTTTTCATTTCTATTGGTGAGATTTGAGAAATTAACTGCACAACAGTGTATGCACCTAAAAAAAAACTAACTAACACAGACAACTCTATTCCTAAGGAAACTTAAAAGCTGTAGGGTATATCAGAAGTTGTTTTTTTTTTTCTTCTTTTTTTTCTTAGCATCAACTTCCCTCATTTTGCTCCCATGGATACCAATATCTTGTTAAGTTGTGGTGGAAAAACTGTCATAGCACCTTGGATTGCTGCCAGAACTGTGGTTGTAAACCTACACCACAAAAAACATAAAACACTCATTCAGCTTTATCCAAACTTTAGTATGAGTGAAATATCGACTGCATGTCCAGTATTGAGGCCTGTGTTACGCCTCCTCAAGACTACCCAAGCTGCAACCTCGTGAGTGTGATGGTCTTTTGCTGTGTGCTATGTGAGAGAGATAGGAGTTTCAGCTGATATACCAATCTGATGAAAAAGTTCTGAACCTTATTTTGGACTCCACTTTTTTATGCAGGAAGGCTGGGTGTCTACACTGCAAGATACTTCTGAAAACATAGCAGGGTCTGTGCGTAGAGAGACTTCTGGTGGAAGCGTTGGGTTGATGACGGCACATCAAAGGCCGGTTTCAGAGATGAATGCAATCTGTAAGACTTCTTACTTCCCCACTGAACTTCTTGTTCTTGTTAGAAGTTTTTTAGTTGATCTAATGATCAAACTTCACTTGCAAGAGTACACTGGTACAGGCTGTATAGTGTGCATATACTACACTGATAAGCCAAACCATTATAACCCTGTATGTCTCCTTCTTCTGCCACCAAAACAACTCTGGTTTCTAATGTATCTGACACCAAGATATTGGCACCAGATCTTTTAAGTACTGTAAAATAAGACTTGGATCATTGTCTGTTCATATTTCTGCTTGTTTATTTGTTCCATGTGAGTGTAAGTGGTCATTACATTTTGAATCATTGGCTTATATATGCAGAAACTTGATATTGTAATAACACAAGTACCTGAATAACATTTCCATGTGTTGTTTCATTAATTTTTCATGTTGGTGGCAGACTCAGATATGCTGTGTGAATTTGTGCTAGAAAAGAATGAGTGGATTTCGCTGCCTCCTGTACACCAAAGAATTTGTGCAGAGATAATTAGTCGACCCTCCTTCTGCTCGCCCCCTAATCCCCAGATGTTGGCTGTGGCTGTGAACTGTGTCAGGGAACTGTGCGACAACACGCCAGGGATTCTGCGCTGATGCCACAATGGCTCATCATTGGAGTCTTTCATGATGTTTACTTTAGAATGAGCAATTTTGTTTTAGGTTGCATTGCTCCTTTAAAAGTTTTTCCACTGAAAAAGTTTGACTCACGATCGGACTAATTAACTGATTATCACAATAAATGCAAATGCAATTTTTGTTGCAGCCATGTTTCCCAAAAAGTTCAAAAGTTGAATTGTCCCGCTTGTAGTTTGGATGTGTTAACAAAAGATAATTTTTTGAAGATTGTAACACAAAAATATAGCGAATGTGACAAAGGATGCCCCATGCCATGAGCAGCTGAACTATAGAAAACAGCCTCTTCAGTTTGCAAGAACAGATGATGTAACACAGTGGTAAACAAGCTTGTGTCCCAACTTTTGTCATGCATGTTGCCACCATGAAAGTCATAATAAGCATATACTTATAATGTTTATACTTACATAGTATTATTATTATTAATAATAACAATAATGAGAGCGCTTCTTTGCAGCTATTTTGGTTGCATAATATTTTAAGCTAATAGCCTTTAACCTTATATAAATCACTGAATGCAGATAGAGATAAGCCCAAGTGTGAATCATACTGAAGCTATTAGACAGTGTGTGGCATGCCTTTGTCTCACTGTTGTTAATAGGAGATCCTATAGGTGTAGCTTCTGACTCAGTAGAGACAGCTAAGCTTTGCTTTGAAGCATCATGCAGTAATTGTGTCTAAGGGGACCACCTGCCTAGTTAGGTTAGACTGCTCAAAGTCTTCATCCTTTGAAAATACTCTTCCTTTTTGTTACAACGTGTGAAGTGGATTGGCAGTTACTTGGTTTCAGGTAACAGTGTCAGCAGTTTCTTCTCAGTTGCTGGGGAATGATTTTTGTGTTTGAATCAAACGTGTTAGTTTACCCAACTTTGTCTGAAAGTTTGAATCTTTTGCTATGCTGTAGAACATATTTCCATTCATGTGACTGGAATTTAAACTAGGCTTATCTAACTAAAATTAATTCCATTAAAGTGCAAGTAATTTTTTTTTTTAAATTTGCAATTGCATATGCATGTACAGTACTGTGCAAAATTTTGAGTCATTCCTCATTTCTTTATATTTTCTTCCTAAAAGTCAGAGTTTCTTGCAATAGTTTTTCAGGATTTCTAAGGGTCATTCTTTGGACTGTGGCCAAATAAACTATGCAAAAAAATCAGCAAAAAGTTGTATTTTATATATATATATAGATATATAGAGATAGATATAGATCTATATCTATATATATATATATCTCTTCCTGGTATAGTTAAAATTTGACTGAAAGGGTAATCAACTGAAAGCCAGAACTACAGCATGGCTTACCTCACTCTTGAAGGACAGGCGACACACATAAATATACACTCACATTAAAAGCTTTCTGTGAAACTAATGAAGCTGAAATAGACTTTGGAAAGTGATATTGATGCTATAAAAAGGAGCGCTGCAGTCTATTCCAGTGTATCTATTGAATCTTGCCAGGAAATACTTCATAGAAAATGGGAGGATGCAGAATCTGGCCAACCCAGGTAAACAATATACACCAATATATAATCACATTATCAATAAAATTGCTTTGTTCAAAGAAAAGAAAGAAGAAAAAAAACGTCTTATTGATTCACATGTATCATAGCTCTGACTCTGGGATGTCTGGTGTATACCACAAATCAATTTAGTTTCAATAGAAGGCACTTGGCTGTGACAAAGGACCTCTGAAATGGCTCTGTGGTGCTGGAGCCAGCTAGAATAAAATGACTTTTATGGAACAACAGTCAGCAGGAAGATCTCCAACAAAAAATATCACATGAACTCAGTTTGCATTGAGCTATTAAAAAAATTATAAATTAAAAACATAACAGACACTGTGTTTTTTGTTTGTTTGTTTTTAATATACAGAAATTTAGGGAGTCTCAATAACTTTTTTGTTATTGATATTGTGATAAATAACAAGCTAGCTGAGTCTGCTGTCTTTTCATCTGCTTGATCCCTTATAGTGTTCAGGTATTTTTATATGTGTATTTTAACATTAAGAAATTCACTTCTGAATGTGGAAAACTTTTTTTTTATAACCCAGTTGTGGGCTGTGACCACCAGACAGCCTAGGTCTGTTTTTAACATGTGGGTGAATGCTTGGTGAAAAATGGGTCACACTGGATTCCTGTAGCTCAAACCGCAGATCTTATTATACGATTTAAATTTAAGAGTTAAATTGGAACACGTTTTCATGGGGGAAATGTAAGAATGGATGCTGTCTTTGATTGGATTTACTCGTTATGTCTGTGGATTGTAAATCCTAATACTTAACACTGAATACTTTTCAAAACGTATTTTTTCACTTAATCTCCTCTCTGAGGTTTCAGTGCCGTTGGTGCATTTAGCTTACATCTTGTAAATTGTGTTGTGTAGTCTGCTAATCTGTTAGCACTTTAGGAGAGTACCAGATGTCACTGTGCTTGTGCTTTTGTCCTTCTTTGATCAAAAGGAAAATCACAATAGTCTACGCCCTCTATTGGTGCATGATGATTTGTGTGAGTCACACCACATCAGAACGTAATTCAGTGTGAATTAGGTTTGACAAGAAAATTGAAATCATAAATACTGATACAGGGTCAAACAAGAAAAGAGAAGTTGAGTAATGCGGTTCACAAAAGTTGCATCTAGAAAGTTGATGTGATTGGACTTTAAAGCTGGGGCGTGAGGAGTCAGCAGTGTCGGCATTAGATTTATGGAAAGCTGACACTGACGTCTTTTACGCACCAAAACAAATTCCTACAAATGAGGAGCATCACTGAATGGGCTGTTTCTCTGACCCAGTTGGATGACTCGAGAGGCTACAAATCCTGATTAATGTTGCATAATAAATCTTTTCCAAGCGTCTGCACCGGCCGTGTCTTTGCTCCAGCTCAGCAATTTATTGAGATATATTGATGGTTATTTAGCTTTCCGAGGTCAGTTTTTTTACTTAAAGAAAACGTAAGTTAAAAACACAAGTGCCAAAAAAATAATTTCCTGGACACTTAATGTAAAGCAACAGGAAAGGAATGCAATGTCAGTGCCTGCACTAGAGCACAGTCTCGTGTGCTGAACGGGAATTAGTTTCTTTCTCTTTGCTTTGGCCAGTGTTGCCAGCTTAACTAATGGTACGCAACCTGAGTCAGCCAAACAGAAACATTTATGATTCCCTTGCATCAGCACTTCCTTATATTCACGACTTTGACAAGACTATAAAAATCACAAAACAGTTTTAGAAGCGTCAGGCGTGTTTCTAGAGCAATGTTGAATACCGTGTCGTTATTCTATGAATTAATGCATTTGGCTCATCCCACAATCATGGCTGAAGTACTGCGGAGAAGATTAGCAGAGGACTTTGCTCTGAAGTATAGAACAAGCAAATAGCCTTTTCCACATCTGAGCTGTATGAAATTGAGAGCTACTAAACTTATTCTCTGTTGCTCATAGTCTTCATTTTTTCTCCTGCCCGTGAGCTGAGCCGACACATGGACCATGAAGTGTTTTAGAGTTTGGACAGGAACACCCAGAGTGATATAGAGCTGCATAAATTCAGAGCAGTTTGGCCGCAGAGATGCTTGAAGCTTCTGTCAATAATGTGTTGGTTTCTAGGAGAAATAAAACTGCATAAAACCGCTCGCCTTAAAACCCACTACCCCCCGCCCGCAAGAGAGCTGCTCTGAGAGGAAGCTTCTGGTTACTTGCTCTTGTCTAACCTTTACTGCATCTCATTCTCAGTGTTAGGGTGCTTAAAAGCATTCAGGAGTCAGAAGAGGCTTTAGCGCAACAGCGGGAAGAGTGCCTGTAATGGGTTGCTTCTGCCTGTGCCTCGGGAAAAAGGCCCGCGGCAGACCGTGTAGAATTAAAAGCAAATGTGTTATGTAATGCACAAAACTGGTGCTGTGACTTCTTGTGAACTTATCAGTTCTACTGCACTTAGACAAATTTGACAGCATCTTGCCCACCCTAACCCAATCGTTTGTAACCCATCTGTTACAAACCAAGCCAATCGCAGGAATCTGGCACTTAATTAGACTTTCACATGTCTTATCTGGTAGATTGTTCACTCTTCCTGAATGTATTTTGTCAGGTTGAATGTGTGATTTCTTGTGACTGAGTTAAGATTGGGACTCAGCTCACTTCTGAATGGTGTCAATATGGGTTTATTTTTTTCTTGTTTTTTGGACATTTGCAAATTTGTTAAACACTGTTTTCTTCTTTTCTTTAAAAGCTTAATTCTTTCTTCTTCTATGAACACAGAGCTCATGTGAAACACACACACAAGCACACATTTTGTACTTATTGTACTGTTTCAAAGTTTGATTGTCTTCCCTTTTACACATACTAAACTTCTATTCAGTCTTGTGTCAGTTTTTCACTGCAGCCATCTCCAGATAGGTTGGCTGCAGTCCTGTGGTCCTCAAACTTATTAATTAGATTTCATCTCTGGTTACAGGATTCAAGCTGCTTGGAGATGTATTGTAGTCTTCACCTTCATCATGCCTTGGAATCTTTTCTTTCTTATCTCCTCAGACAACTTGCTGCTTTTGTTTTTCCTTTTCGCTGTTCTGTGTGGAGCACACAATACTACTAAACATCTAGCTGCATACTTTTCTCTGTTTAATTAGTTTAATGACTGATTATAAGATTGAAGGCTCCTCGGACACTAAATGAAGAGCGTATTCAGTTTGAAACATAACAGCAATCTCATTTTGAGAATCATTTTGTTCTCTTTGCAGAACTGGCAGGAATTTTGCTCTTGTCACATTTTTTTCTTTCCCCGGAATGTCGAAGGCATGCAGGTTTCAATGATTTGTAAGCATAGCAGTAATCTTGATCATGTCTGTCTACAGCTTTAATGGCAAATCCATATCCGGCACTCATAGCATGTTGTGAGACTTTTTTTCTTATTTTGCTCAAGGTCTCAGAGCACCATACCTTGGTTGGAGCTGTTGGAAGGGAAGCGGTCTGACTTCTTAAGGGTACGAAAATGGACCTTCTTGCTGGCTTGACTCTCGCCATAGAGGCCAATAGACTGGACCTGAATGATATAGTCTGTCTCCTCCTCCAGGTCCCAAAGAACACAAGAACGGCTGGTTGTGTTGACCTCCCGAATGAATCGCTGCATGTGTCCGTCCTGCCTCTAAATATTCGAATAGAAAAAAACAAAAACAATAGTGAATTCAATTCAGTTCACTATAATTTGGCATGAATTCACAACAAATGTTTGTATAGTGTTTGTGTTGTAAGCCAAATGCTATAGAATGAAGTCTTGAGCTAAGCATTTAGGCTGGCACCTTCTTGATTCTTTTAAATTAGACATTACAAATGAGGGGTGTCTCTGCTGCCCACTCATACTTTAACAATTTATCAGAAGTTAGGTCCACCCTAAAGCATAACCTGCTCTATGATCTGTTTTCCTTGCACTATCACTTACAAACCAAACATCATGTTGTGCAAAATAAGACCAGCAACCCATATGCTGATGATTAGAAAGAATGCAGATTTTAGGTCTTTTTGCACTGGACTCACATTTCTGACTACGATTATGTCACTCCTTAATATACAGTCTGTGGTAAAGACTCACCATACATATATTCTAGAGAGAAACACAGTAATTCTCTTTGAATAAGACCTTGAGATTAGGACAAAAAAAAGTAAAATCCTTTTTAAAGTATTCAGTGTTTAACAAATGTATTGGATTACCAGTCATAAAAATAAGATAACACAAATGTTTTAGAAATCTGCCAAAAACTAAACCCTTTTATTTTCTAGGCACATAACCAAATGTGACTTCTCCGACAAGTTAGAAATTAATCAAGTTTAACATTTAACCACTAAAACTCATTTTTCTGTTCAGGATTGCAAGTATATAAATGTAATTAGCATCTTAATCAAACACATGATGAATAATAATGCGCTTTACTATTTTTTCAGCTTTTTGCTAAAAAAAAAAGAAAAGAAAATTCATGGATAAACACGATAATCATATTAAAGAATTAAAAATAGAATTTGGATTAAGGATCTTGCACATACTGGTAGATTAACCATTATAGAAACATTAAAAAATGATTTGGATATTTAGCAATACTGTTAATGCCTGAAATCACAGGGTTAAACAGAAAGCAAAGAGCAGAGTAGATTCAGTGATTACCAGTTTGAGTGATATAGTTATCAAAGGGACAAATCATAAATAAAACCTCTAAAATGGCTCTAAAGGTAAGAGAGTCTTTGTTTCACCTCATGAGGTTTTATCTTTAGGCCAGTGCTATAGTCAACAATGTATTTCTCTCCAATGTCATTTAAAAAAAACAATCAGGGAGGCCAATGTGAGGTAGAGGTGACCAACCAGAAAATATTCCAGGTTCTGGTGAAACTCATGCTGAGTATTTTATTATATTAGCAGTTGGCACTTTATTTTCACCATATGGGGTCTCGACTAGGAATTGATGTCTGATTAAGTTAGACCACAAGTGCCAAGAGACAAGTTTTCACAATCTCAGACTTTATCTTTGACTTCTCACAACGTTATTGGAGCAATCAAGACCTAAAGCAAAAAAGAATTACTCCTCCAGTAACATGCAGAGAGCTCAGCGCTCACAAACAATCTGCACTTAGAGTAACGTCAGGCCAAATGTCTTCTTATTTATTTCTATGGCCGCGCTTGACAGAGAGATTTTATTGGTGGGGGGAGAAAAAAAAGTCATGTAGCTGTCCGTAAACAATGAATAATCTTGTGATTAAACTGCCATAGACACTCAAGGCGAATGCTGATGGTGTTCAAATGCAGCTGCTATACACGAGGAAGAAGGAGAGTGGGTGTCGTGTTCAGCCCATCAGTCACACTAAATGAAAAACAAAGTAAATGGGTGCATAATGTTTTCAGCTGCGTAAAGCGTAAACATGATTACAGCAGCATATTGCATTCTGTCATTCATTGTTAGCATTTACTGCCTTTCCTATTTTAAACCTTTGAAATTTTTTCATTATGAAAAAAAAAAAGCACTTTTGGCAGTGTCACATACTTCTGTGCATTCATGTTTTCTCTCTGCAAATTGGCCATACCAGGTTTTATTCTAGCTTCACACTGAAAGCCATGTTCCATTCAGCCAGTACCAGTTTTATGCAGATAATTATTATGATGCACCACTTCACCAGTCTACCTGCTGGCTTGTTGGTGCCATAAAACCTTTTCCACAGGAAATGATGAAAGCTTATTTACAAATCAAAAGGGCTAAAAAAGAGCAAAACAAAAAAAAGGAGGAAGGAAAAAAATTGAATAAAATTTTGTTTTCTTTTTTTTTTGCATTTGAAGTTTTAAGAATTACCTGCTGTGAGATGGAGAAACCAATTATTATGTCCCCCTCTGGAACTTCCCAGGATACAGTTGCCGAGTCGGCTCGCAGGTGCATGACAGACACATTGACAGGAGCTGGTGGCCGGTCTGGAGGAGAGTAAACAGCAAGAGAGAGATCTGTTAATCCAGCAGCTTTTCAAGATATTTGAGTAGATCCATGCCATCTGTGTCCTTGGAGGGTCTCTAAAATCTTGCTGGTACTCTGAAGTCTTACATTCAGAGAACCCACTTACTCATTTATTTCGGTCTTACTTGTAAAATGTAATGTACTGTACTCGTAAAACAATATGTGCTGCATAAGGTCACATATAGATCTATTTTTACAGGCATCCACAAACCGTTACGATTTATTTTAATTATTATTTTAATTATTCGTAATGTGTTTTTTTGAAGGGACAAGTATTTTCCCGCCTCTTTTGACTCAACAGTTACTGTAGATGACAAATAAATCAATCTGATAGCTAATTTAAATAACCCATGTACTTGCATTTTAAATGAACCTGCAAATATATTATTTACACTAGTCCGGACAAGCTTGTGGGTCAGCCTGACTGACTAGCCTTATAGTGGTCTATATCATGTTCACCTCTCAAGAAAGGGTTATGCTTCTTCAGCCTGTCACTTTGCAGCCATCTATCATCATTTGGTTGCCAGTACACATGCTGATTGCAAAGTGGGAACAAAAGCGGGGGCAAGCGAAGAGCAAGAGGATAACAGAGTGACAGGCAGAGGCCTGAACAGCGATAAGCAATCACTCAGGTCAGATGAATAGGCAAGATGGGACAGGCTCGACAGTTTGGAACCTGGACACTATCTGTGAGGCTTTTGTTGCTACCATTATTTCTAATGGGCGCTTGGTAGCTGGTGATATGTGGAAAATGTCACATAAGTGGAAATTTTCTATAATGACATGACAAAAGACAAAATACTGGATGGTATCAAAGAAGACCTTATAAAACATATACAACTGGCCCCTTTAAGTAAAGCTAGTTCTAACAATTCACCTCAAAGTGAGCATTAATTGACAGCTATGAAGTAATTTTGTATTTCAGTCACTTTTGTAAAGTCATGCAGCATGGATTTAATAATACATAACACAGCTGTCTTGAGATCACAGCATGTGCTGTGCATGGACCCTATTTCTTCAAAAAAAATTGCGCTTGAAAAAGAAAGATGAAAGCCGAAATGATGAAATTGAGAGGTTTTTCAGATGATGTGCGGTTTCCTGGCTCAGTCGCTCTTATCTACATACATCTGTCTCTCTCTCTTTTTTTTTATCACTGTCTCTGGTATTCCTGCCTCCTATTTTATCTTTGAGACAATCAGCAACAGCCGCTCTGTTCTGTGGAAAAGGTGACATTGAGGCAGATCCATGGACCTCGGGTCAGACAAGGCTATCAGTCTCCCTGCCCCAGCCCTAATGGCACTACGTGGCACATGGGGGTCAGGGTCAATCATGAGCATGACGCTCGGTTTCTCTGGCTCATGACACGCTCGGATTGGTTTGTGGAAGGGAGTGAATGAGCTGAACAAGGGACCGGGCTAATTCTTACCCTGTGATGGAAAGCGCGAGAGGAAATTAATGTTCTGTGGAGATAGTCGGGGGGAGGTGGGAGGAGTGGGGATAACACAGGCATTAAGAGGTTCGGAGGTTATATCTGCCTCATTTTGTCCATGTAATGAGAACAACTTTATGTAAGAAGGCGCTATACGGTGTTAAGAGTGACAGAAAGTCCCGTATAGTTTTTGATTTTCTTTGAACTTTGGAAATCTTTCAGGATGTTGTAGATATATATACAATCGTGGTTCAAACAACCTTCTGTAGTGACACTGTTTACATGTCTCCTGACTGTGAATATGTCGTGTTTATCCTCAAATCTTTTATCACTCAAATTAAATCCCAACATCCTGGGACTGACTGACAGCAATGGCGCCTTTTTAAAAAGCTCCACAGAAGCTTCAGTTGTTGTTGCAGCAGAGTTACCCGTGCTCATTGTTTAGTGAGGTCACACTTGACTCTGCTGTTAACAGAGCGACAAACCATTAAGGCTTGATTGCCATCAGCACGTGCCCTAAAGTGAGCCTTCTCCAGAAGCAGGGGGCAGCATTTATCCCATACGGGACGCGTTCATTTCTCTCGAAGCTCATTGTCCTTTAGGTAATGAGGGTCACACAAAGTCGCGCATGGGTAAAGAAACAGCTCGTATCCATGATGCTCTGTCTGCGGATCATTTGGTGATGATGGAGCAAGTGACAGTAAAGGGCAATCAGGCCTTGAATCATTGCTAATGTAATGCACTAGGTGAAAGCCCGCTTCCTATATGGTGCCGTATCCATTACTTGCACATTTGACTGGGATGCGCATATTTAAACCTGAAGAATGAGGCATTATAAATGAAGGATTTGCTGAAATGCTTACATTTAAAACTGCTATTCAATCATCTGAAGGAATAAGTAAACAAAATAGGTGTTTACATTTATAAAACTGAATCACAGCTGGCTTATTAGACGGCATTGTCTTTAATGTGCAGCCCAGAAGTTCAAACGATCCCCTCTAGCTTCTTTGATGTTCTCCACTGCAGTAATGATTGTCATTGCAGAGACTTCAGTACTTGTTATCTACCATGTGGCTGGGGTAAGCCCCACTCCACGGAATGCATTATGTAAGATCTGAAATAAAAAGGCAATAGGCACATCCCTCTCAGGATGTGGGACCACTGCCAGAATGAATCATAGCTTATAGCCAAAGCAGAGCACATTAGCTAGTGCCCAATCTAACCAGAGTGCACACACAGACATGGAGAAAAGGCTGGTGGATCTTTGAATGGCTGATGAGCCGTGTGGAAATGAGCCCAGGTTGAGTTTATCGGAGCCAGTTAAAGGGGCGGCATCTCTTATTTTGACCTCTATTGCTTGCGAAGCAGAACTGCCTGTTTGCTTACTGGCTGCTCATGCTTCATACCATAAGAATGATTGGATATGTTTCATGGTCAGAAAATAAAAGTTCGGATTTACCGTAAGAAGACAGCTTATGAAGCTTCTGATCCCAGCAATGCGTAAGCATGACACGATGGTTAAATAGGAATTTAGAGTGGAAAATGAGAGATTATGCTTTTACTTGGCCAACTTTTTTTAAAAGTTTGATCACTGTGAAAAATGAAAATAAAAACAGTAAAAAGTAAGTAAACAGTATTTTAAACTACATCTTTGTGAGAAATTAGTACAAAGACAAAATATTAAAAGTTGAAATTGATACATTTTATAGTTCAAATCTTAAGATTTGAGTCTATCAACACAAGACAATATTTGGAATACGGGCATTTTTAAGGCTGTGTTGCATCATTTAAGTAAGTTTGTGGGAACTGAGGAGGTCAGCTGCTGCATTTTTGGGAACAAGACATTATCCTATTATGGCTTGAAAAGGGATTTCATCTCCTCAACAGCATTTTTTAATCTCTGTCCCCGGTCAGTCCCCAGACTGTCTTATCACAGTGCTGTGATTGAATGTGTGCAAAATGTGATTTGTTGTTGTTTTGCTGAAATAAGCAATGGGTTCCCTGAAAAAAAAAGAGTTGTCTGGTTGTGTTGCTTTCTGTTGTGTTGCTTCAAAATCTTTATGTGCCACTCAACATTAATGGTTCTTTCATTGATAACTTGAGTTAAGTTATCTATGCCATCAACACAGTCATGGATGCTGTCTTACATACTTTCATTAGCTGGGCCCATGTCCTCATTTTAGGTTGGGCAGCGTTTTTTAGTAGATAAAGGTGAATGGCTTAATCAAGAACTGCGCTGTGGTTTGGGGAAGCCCTCGATGGGGACTGGCGGCGGCTCCCGGGCCTGGCAGATCCCCATGTACTAATGAGAAGTGAAGAAGTGAAGGAATTAAAAAACAAGAAGAGAGGGTGGGGCACGAAAATGAGAGCAAACAGCTTGTAGAACTGGGGGGGTCATATATAGATAAGACCCGGAAGGGGCGTGTTTGGAGGCGTGGTCCTGCTCCTGAAATTCAGATAATTCATCTCCAAGTGTTCTGATAAGACTGATGCTCTCTCCTCTTTAGGTCGAAAAACAATGTAAACAAATTCAAACTTAATCTCACCTAAATTTAAATGAGCTCCTACACTGGACCATTTTTTAAAATCTTTTTTTATATCTGATTTTCTTCACATCCAAGAGTTTTAACTTCCATTTTTGGATGAGGAGATGAATTGGGTAGTGATCGCGTGTGTTTTTGGAAGTGTTTCTGTGCCCATGCAGTGATGTCCACTACAGAGTTGTGACTGCTTTTAACGCACTGTCTGAGTGCCTGAAGATCACAGCCGTTCATTGTGGGTATTTAGCTTTGTTTCCCATGTGTAGAGATTCTCTAAATCTATTAATGTTATTTTGTAACAGGTTCATGAAATGAGCGTGTATTTTAAAAAAAAACAAAAAAAACATCTGCTACAGCTGGATATCACAATATCTGATCTATTTTATGGTGGTTTTCCATTCTTTCAATATTTTTTAATTGAATTCAGTTGAAATGAATTGATGTTTTCTGTGGTCTTTCTATGTAAACGTCTACACTGAAGCTGCTGCTACTTTAAAAGCTGTCTAACATGAATGTGTGTTTAGTTAAGAGGGCATAAACAGTCCAGGGGGACTGATGTGTTTACTGATAAAAATACATTTAAAAGGCAGAACAATGGCTTCTTTTAATGTTCCTTTATTATTAATCACATTTCAATTACCTCTAAGATAGTGACAGTTTGAAGGACTACTTATAGTTTAATCCTTTTCTAATACTCCCTCGTAAAATAAAACTCTCGCTGACATAAGTAAAGGTAATAACTGAGCCTCAGATTTTGACGTGTTGCTCAGTCAATCTTCAAACGACTTCATCTGGACATATTTCAGAGTCAGTCATGGTAAGTCTAAACGTCCTCCTCTGCTCAACAGGAGGTTGTCACACATCTGCTTGTAAATCGCCTGTTATCGGGCTCTTAAGCAGTGCTGTGCTGCTTTTATTTCCACTGCAGCACAGTGCGTCCGTATATTACCGTTGAATGTCATTTTTTTCCTTGTTTCACTCTGAATCCTCTACTTTCTGTGACTCTCTTCTTTCATAGATGATGTCATGCGGGAGCAGTGATTTGATGTGATCTTAAGTCTCTCGCTTCAATCCACTTCTCTATCTAGTTTTGTAGCAGCAGTGTGAAGTGGTTACATGTGTAAACGGGCCTGGCTAAATCCTGCGCCTTTTCCTACACAATTCAGATCCCCTTGACTGTAGGACCACTTAGCTCCCCTTTCCTTACTGTAGGTACCCTCTGTGTTATTACTCGCAGATCCAGAGGCTGTGAAATGGCAGTGAGACCAGATGGGACACGGCACTGCTCTAAGGTTAATGTAATCACTGGCCCAACCTTGAGGCTTTTCAGTTTCAAGCTGACATCACTTTATCCGCCTAAAAGTGTAATGTGCACCAACAGTGGGTGTTTACTGGTTTCTGCGGACATCTGAACAAGACAAGAGTGACACACAAAACCCTGCTGAAAATCTACCTTGCTTTTCCCACCGTTATGTGTGTGTGTGTCTGTTTAAAATAAATACCGTGTCATGGCAGAAAATTATGACAAGATGGGCAAATATTGGCTTTCATTCTAATGAATTCATCTGTAACTGAGAACATCTATTTGTCATGAATGTGTCACCAGGTTTGTGAACAGCATATTGCCAATTTGAAGGATGATATGAGCCCGGCAAGCCAGTAAATCCAATAAGTTTTCATTTACATTTGTTTGTTGTCTGACGCTCTGGCCTCATGTGGGATCTATTTCCTAGCGGGCTTGCTTTTAGCTTGCGTGTGAATGTTAACGTAGGCACCAGTATTCAAGTCTTTCTTAGCACCTAGAATAACAAAAATTGAGTGTGGAGGCTCGTACTGATTGATTTAAGGAAGAACTGCATCTCACTTTTGGTTTTGTCTGGAAAGTGCTGGAATTTTTCTCAAATATTGGAAGAGCAGTGATGAGTTTATTGCATTACTTTCGGGACCAGTTTGTAAGAAGTTGCAGAAACAGCTTTTGGCCCAGATGAAAAATGAGCAAATTTATAATCATAAGACATGAAAATGAAGGAAAAATTAATTTCAGAACCTTCATACTACACTAACATTTGCCATAAGTACACATTTTCATTAGCACTTCCAAGTGATTTAAAATGATCCTTTTCCATACCCTCACCATGCACCGAATTATCATAAAATTAAGTCACACCTCCTTCTAAATGACTGTGAATCCAGCACTCTCCTAGCTTAGTTTGGACTGTCAGCAATGAATCCAGCATTTATTTCAATTTACTTTAAACCTCAGAGCAGCTGCCACATTTGTATCTGTGAGTGTAACATTTATGTGTGCAGCAGTGACAAGCTCCAGCTCTGGGCAAACTCTACAGAGATCAGAGATGCCTTTTTGCGTCACATGTCAGCCACAAAACATTAGAAAAAAAAAGCTCTGAATAGGTTTCTGAGGCAGACAGAGCGCACACACCCACAGAAACCGTGAAGTGCCAATCTGATTCTCTCAAGGCGCTATCACATGTAGGACTCAGTTCCCTTGAGAGGCGAGGGGGGAAAGTGATAGAGGTAGACAGATAAAGAGACAGAGATACTGTAGATAAATGCACACAGAAGCTCAGGTGACTTCTGTGGCAGAAATAGCGAGGATTCATACATATTAAGCCTGAAGCGGACCTCACAATGGAAAGAATGCAAACAAACCACCGTTTATGCACTGGTGATCTGTCTCTTTGCTGCATTGAAATTAAAGCACCATTGGCTCTGCAACTAGTGTTGCTGTAGTGAAATTAAATGTATGGATTTGGATGTCTAACTAAAACAGGCTTAAACTGAATTGTCTTTAGTATAATTGCACATAATATTACCTTTCAGTTGAGTAGAGGGGAAACAAGAATGTGGTGTTTTGATAGACTTGTTGAAATAGTTTTTGGTTTGATTTTTGTTTATCTGTAATCAGGCTATTCAAAACACCAACGGTATATTTAAAACACTGCAGACACTGCATCTGGTTTTATAAGTGATTTAGAGATAGTAAATAAGGTAAGAATAGTAATGCTGTAAGTCCCAGATCATACAGCAGGTTAAACAGGTGTTATAAGCTGGATGCAATGGCATAAACGTGTTTTCGCACATATTTGATGTATATGAATGAGTTGTGGGATTGAGGTGCGTAAACCCTTCCAAAGAGCTGTAATAGTTTGAGTAATGGCGCATTTTACAAGGCTACAAAAAGGCACAAAAATTAATTTGAGTCTGCTTGAGAGGCTCATACTTACTTGCTCCAACCAAGAACACATCGCTGCCAAAAAGCAACAGGACCACGGAGTTGACCAAAACAAGAAGACGAGCCATGCCTTGGTGGATGTATTTGCTCTTCTTAGATTAATGTTAATATTTTTTTTAAATGCAAATCTCCTATTATTGAAGGGTTACTAAATTACAGCAGTTCATCTTTTTTGCAACGTGTTGGAATTCCTCTCATGAATGGATGGATGAGTGAATGAGCTCGTGCTCCTCCTGCTGCTGCTGCTGGCTGAATCGGGCTCGATCTGGTCAGTAAACAGATAACCTGTGAAAGTACGTAGCGAGCCGCGTCCTCAGAGACATGCTGTCTTCATTCGGGCTTTTAATCCTACAAGTCCTTCATCCATGTTCCCGTGCGAACCGAGACCGAGTCTTCTTTCCTTCTAAACCTGGCGGCTGAAATCGTACACCATTACCACCGTCCTCCGGATCATCGATCATCCGGTGAGCTCAGGTAAGAGCAGGTCGCCGAACAATGTGACGCTTCACAGCGGGGTTGCCGGTCCCCCCACGGCCCGAGGGGACGGCGTGGGGTTATTCAAATTCAGCACCATGGACAGCGCCTAAGTTTTCCAGTTTCCGCCGAGCCCTCACGCTCTGCAGGGTTATTTTTTTCTTTTTCTTCTTTTTTCTTTCTTTCTTTTTTTTTTTTTTTTTTTTTTTTACAGCTTCTGC
>VUQG01006480.1:48873-69342 GCA_015106755.1 Etia nguti | reverse complement strand
GGGGGTCCAGGTGGAGGGCCATAACCTGGAGGAGGGGGGCCTGGAGGCAGGGGTCCCAGTGGTGGCTGGCCAAACTGACCAGGGAAGAGAACAGGGGGAGGAGGCCTATCACCACGATTTGGAGGCCCAGCCAGGGGAGGTGGAAGACCCTGGCCTGGAGGTGGAGGTCCTGGAGGTCCTGGGGGACCTGGTGGACCAGGTGGTGGGCGTGGAGGACCCTGCATGCCACCTAGAAAAAGAGCAAATTGACAAAAAAGACAAAAAAAAAAAAAAAAAAAAAAAAAAAAAAAAAAAAAAAAAAAAAAAAAAAAAAAAAAAAAAAAAAAGAACATAAAGGAAGAAGTAAGCTCCAGTAAACCAAAATTCTTGTCCAGGTTGACACAGACTGAGCTCTCCACCTTTTTCTACAAGAACAAGTAACTGGCAGATTGAAAACACAAAACGTATACTGGCACAGTCGATTTGTGGGCTAAGCCTCATTTTTAAAATCTAGTGGCAGCCTGTATTTTTCCATGTATGTTTTGTACAGTGATACCTTTAGGTACCAAATGGGGCAATTTAAAGCAGGGACAGTGACACAGAGATGAGAGAAAGCCATTGCTGCACAGGACAACAATTGACAAAAAAAGGTCACAAAATGACACTGAAAAACAAATCAAAAGGAAAGTGTACAGATGAGAAGCTATAGTTTCAAGCAGGCATTGCCATTTTAATTAAACAAGGCCTTGTATTGGACTGGACCCTTCTCATTAACACTTGACTCAGAAGATGCACTGCTATAAGTTTCCAGAAGCCCTAAAGAGAGTATATACAGTGTATATACTGCAAACGTGGAACTAAGGAGTTTGACTGCTTTACATCAATTACAAACCTGCGAGAAGAATTTTTCCAAATCAGTTTAAAAACAAGTATTTTCTTGACATTGGGCCATTATGCCACCTGAAACAACTAATTTACCTCAAATGTACTTTTGATCAAAAGAACAAAGCACGCGTTTATTTCTATCAGTAAAAAAGTTATAAAATTTAAAATGCTGCCACATGTAGGGCAAATAATGTAAACTGTCGATTCATAGTAAACAAGGAAATTCAGCTGCCTTGGGGCAGCAAACGTGACAGCTTAATTTGTCAATAAAAAGCCAAAGCCAAGATTATAAGTCGATCTAATAAATCAATTAGATTAATCGAGGTATTTCACCTCTGCTACGCCAGCTCCCGTTCCTGCCCCCCGGCTGGAAGGGATTGAAACTCATATCCATCAGAGGGCCATCTTGGTGCCTAACCAGATCTGGTCTCATGCCCGAGCCTAATGGGGAAAAAAGCAAACCAATCACAACTCCTCCCTTCAGAAACTTCTACCTGCTAACTGAAGGCCTGTTGCAGCCCAGCGGGACGGGGCACCAGCCACTAAGCGAAAGAAGAGATATGAAAAGGGGGAATGGAGAACAGCCTGCAACTCCATTCTCTTACTGCTTCTGAAAAGCAGCCAAGCCAAGATTTGTAAAAAGGTAAGTTTGGCAGTGTACCAAGTCAAGCTTTCAGAAAACCTCTAAGTAAAGGAATGGTGTTGGAAATTTTCACAAGCAGGAAACCACACCATGAGAAGGATCAACTGTTCAACTTGAGGTTAAGTGAGACAAAAATTCAAACCAGACAAAGAAGGAAACATGCAAAGAAAGCCCTGCCAAGGGAGAGATGAGAGATCCCGCAATAGGGAAAAAAAAACAACCATACTAGATCAGATGAGCCATGATCCCATGCAGGTGTGAGTAACAGCAATGGCTGGACTGTGCTACCTGAGCAGCACTGCCAGACAGAAAGCAGAACCTCCCAGTCTCTTTCAAGTTTTTAAAACACTTGTGACTTTAAATCTTTTGCGCTGTAACATTATATATATTTATGTTTTGTTTTTTGAAATCATCACACAGTCAACAATACTGAAGAGAAACAAACTGACCTACAAAGTTCAATATGTGATTTAACATCACCTCTGCCGGCTGCGGTGGATCCATACATGACAGGTTGCACTTTTTGTGAGCTGTGTGTCTTTGTGGATTTGCTTATATCCACAACACATCCACCCATGAACTCATTTTGACTGCCAAGTCTCAAAAACAAATGTATCCACCTAAAATCCAACTATATATCTCTCTGAAATGTGGTTGAAGAACAAACTTTTTTGGGTAATAAACCCACTCAGCATTCAAGACAACCCAATTCCTGGATTTGGAACGTTTCTGCCCCCAATTTCTTCAGTTTTTGAATATCAATGTTCATTTATCAAGTAATTGAGTGCTGTCCCATACTACCAACACTTCTTGCCAAACTAACCAGGAAGGTGTGGTGGAGGACCCCCAGGCCCTACAGGACCAGGGAAGCGGTCTCCTCCGGGGCCAGGTGGTCCAGGGAACCTGCCTCTCCCTCGGCTGCCCATGGGGAAACCGCCACGGGGTCCAGAACCAGGAGGACCAGCCTTACCTTCCCCAGACATCTGGCCTGTCTGGGTACCTGTGAAAAGACAAAAACAAACTCATTTTATATGCAATCATTAATTAATATGTGCACCAGGCTAAGAGACAGAAACAAGGATAAATTACATGTATGAGTTCATACATATGCTAAGATTAAACACAGGTCATGTAACATATGTGATGTTTTGTGTAGTCAAATATATTCATCTTCAGAATAAGTCACACATCCCAAAATGTGCAAATTTTTTACATAACTTCCTTTAACCAGTACTGATCTCTTTGGATAAATTAACCATGTGCACACTTGCCCTACTTACTTTTGCGTGATTGCATTTCAAACTGGCTGAGGGACTGCTTGTTGCATGGTGTGACAATGGGATTCTGACCATGGAGCTCCCTCTTTGACAGCAGCTCCATTAACTTTCTGGAGGATGCCTCTGAACCAACACACACCAGAGCAAACCTGGAAAACACATGCAGAGGGCATACAGTCAGATATCTGATCACATAAACGTGAATGCACTGCTAAATTCTGAGCTGATAGTAATAGGTAAACAAGGTCACTGGCCCTGAAGAATATATTTCTGTCTTTAGAAACAGCAGCCTTGTGGCAATATACTCGTAAAGCTGACAGTGTGATCAAACCCTGTACTCCTAATATGAAACACACTCTTTAACTTAGTCCAACTGCATCACACAAATAAAATAATGAAGACCTCACCCTTTTGACTGGCCATTGGCTCTGTTCTCAAAGAACTTTATCTCCAGCACATCTGTGATGCCTATCACCCGGATAGCTTCTGTCAAGTCCTCATCTGTTGTCCACTGCAAAAACAACCCCAACCAAAATGGAATCACGTATGGATCACAATTAAATTTGTGAGTCTAATTTTTAGACAATCTGACACCCACCCATGTGAGGTTTCCTATGTACAGGGCGATTCTTTTTCCAGTGTAGGTGTACACCACGTTGGGCGGAGCGCTTTTCCCTCCCTCTGTGCCACCTGGGGCTGGCAGTGAATCCAGGTAATCCCGGTCTTCTGGAGCATCACCATTATTGGCTGATGGGGATATTACGTCATCATACAGGTCGATCTGCTCATGAACTGGGTAGTCAGCTTCCTGTGTTAAGAATGCAAGAAAAGATCAGTGAAGCACTTAATATCTAGAACTTGATAATGATTTGATGTTATTAACACCAAGGATATAATTTATCAACTTCTATGTCTGATCTGATTCTGAATCAGTTTCCTCACCAACACCAGAATAGCAAACCTATATTGGTTTTCACCATCACATTGTAGAAAAAGGCTTCCTTGTGACACGTGTGCAAAAGTACCACTGAAGTGAGTCTGATTTCATTGTTTTTGCGATGGGCAATTGTCAGAAAAACACACCAGCACTGATTAAAAAGATGTAATTCACTATTGAATCAATTCAAGTTCAATAACCCTAGCGTCATACAACTGCTTTATGCTGACCAGGAAAAGTCAATTTAGGGTAAAGCTTCACAGCCTATCATGATTGTAGTATGATAATAATAATAACAATAATAATAATTATAATAAGCCTTGTTGGAATTTACTTGTGGTGTTAAATCCAGTATAGTTGGCAAGACTTCTAGAATGACCAAAGTGTTAGAAAATGTTTTTAAATACTTCAATCACATTTTATAATCCACACACAAACACTATGTGTAAAATGCCTCAGATATAAAATATGGCTAAAGTCTTGCATGTGGGGAAAAAATACAACTCTCCTAACTTAAAGACACTGCAAAGCACAATGGGCAATTAGCGATAATCTTAGAAACAGGTTAAAGGAGATATTAGTCAACAAATGCTGAGGGTTCAAATTAGGGGAGCATGCAGACATAAATTAGGTGATCAAAGAAAAAAAAAAAACAGCATAAAAGTGTGATCAGCAGACAGTGGCAAGCTTCGTAGAACTTATATCCATATCAAATTAATTTTAAGTGGTTTATTTATGCACCCTGTGCGAAACCAATTGCTCCAATTGGGACAAATTATATGATTGGGGGTTTACTTAACCAAGCTGCCAAAGTTGTGACTTAAATATATACGTTAAATCATTTTATTCTAACACACTGGCTTAGTTAAGTTCAAGTTTGATCACCTGAGGATAAATTTACGCGTCGTGACTTTCTCCAAGCATGAATGCAAACTGAATGTTTGCATAATGGGTCAAAATCAAGTATGTTTTGAAAGCTGTTTAGCAGTTTGAGACAACACTATCTTCACATAACCGATGTGAGCCCTTGACTAGGCTGAAATTGTAACCACCGTCACAGAAAAACATCTTCTGAATAGCCCCAACGTTAAACTAATCCATGCTAACAACATGCCGTGTTTATTACACTATTTAGAGCCTACTAAGGTTGGGCGACTGGACGAATATATCGACGATAGTCTCAGCCTATCGTCGGTTATTGTACTGCCGATTGTCCGTTGGAAAATGTTTACACAACCTTAGAGCCTATGCACTTAAAGGCGTTTGGTTTAACTTAAAACCTCCCTTTATCAACTGAAAAAAATAAAGACTGACTAGCCATGACAGCTTGATAGCTGTGAATTAGTCAATGTCAGCTCGCTAACGAAAGTGCGTTTGATTGGCTTGCTAGCCCGCCATTGGCGACCATGCCAAGGCCTGAACCCGAGCTACGCCGTGAAGACGGCTGCTTTTAGCATTTACTTGAAGAAACAACAACGTACACCAAGAAACAACTGCAGCGTGCATATTAATTACTAATTACATGAAAACTCGTGTTAAATGTCGACAACCCGCCCAATGGAACAAAGCAAGCCGATAGCAGAGGCTGCAGGCTTGCAGCATGTTGAAAAGGCCTTGTAAGTCAGAGGCTCTTTAGCCACAAAAGCTCGCATCTTTTGTAGGTTACAATAAAGATAGCAGATTATACACATTTAAAAAAATTGCACCTATGAGCGAGGTTGGAAAAATATGTATGTATTACCTGGTTGAACTCCTCCTCGACGTCGGCGTAGATGTCGATATGATCCACACCGTCCGCCATTTTCCTCTGACTAGCAGCTCTCACCGCCTGCGGTGCAGACTACAACGACGGTACACCACAAACAATGAAAAGGAGACAGGCAACGAGCGCCCCCGCTGGTTCATATCATTCATTACAACATCACTCGTGTATACCACGGGAAAATTTGCTGCAGTCACCACTGACTGTGAAACAAAAGCCCACCGTGCTAAGAAAAGCCAAACTTGTCAAAGGTAATACAGTTTACATGTTTATACATCCTCTTGCTTTACTTATGATTTATAGCATGTGTGACATCAATTTTAATTATATGGTCTTTTTTTTATTTTTTTTAGATTTTAAACAGATCCTCAAACTTCCTATTAATTTCTAATCACGATTGATGAAACAGGCCTCCACATTATATTCTGCAGTCAGCAGGTTGACCGAACCTTGAGACAATGTCCCACAATTTACTTGCTCTTGAGGATATTCTAAAGTATGGCTTTTACCCAATTGTTAATGTTTTTCTACGTTGTCCTAGACAAACACAGTTCTTGCCCCATATTTAGTTTGTTGGAATCTGGTCACCAAAACTGCCAGGCTGTCATATCGGAACACCTGAGCGGTATAGATTTCAGAGTAAAACTCGGAACATTGCATGACAATATTTGTCTGCAGTTTAATTGCTTAGGTATTTAAATAATGTCAAATTTGCTATGAAGCAAAAGGCGGCAATTTAAAAACTTTTCATTGATAATTCACTAGAGAGAAAAAAAAATATAAAAAATAATGCTAATATTGCATTGGTGTTCAGCAGGATGAATTCATCTCCCCTAAACCTGCCATGTGTCTACTGGTGGTATTTGAAACTGGTTCTTTTACACATGACATTAAATATATTTTATTAGTATGAAGATGCAGTGATTAGCAGTGTCACTTCAAAGCAAGAAGCTTCCTCTTTTGTGCCTCCTGGTCAGCTGGGGCTTTTCTATATGGCGTTTTTATGTTTTCCATTTGCCATTCTGGATGCTCTGGGATCCCCCCACAGTACTCAGACGTGTATGCTAGATAAACTGGGGATTCTAAATTGGGTGTGAGTGTAGATGTTCTTTGTTTTCTGTCTATCTGTGCTAGACCTGTGATGGACTGGTGAATTAAGAATTAGGTTAATGAATAACAGGATTTTATGCTTTTAAACCAAACAGTTTCAAGAACTTCAAAGTATGAACAAGCACAAAGCTTTGACTATCACTAAAATTCCAGTCAGAGTAATTTCTTTTATATATATATAAAAAAAAAAAAAAGAAATGTCAGGTTGTCAGTAGACAGAACTGAAGGACTGAATCCACTTATTAATAAAGGCATAATTTGGATAACTGTTATCAGTTTACTTTTATGTGGCCAAAATAAATTACTCAAGTTTCTGTTTTAAACAGATAAACAACAAAACCCAAATTTATAATTTTATTTACACAGTACAAATTAGGGCCACAGATGTGGTAATGTCAACCAGTGGAGAGTACAAACAAAATCAGGACAGCTAAATAATTAACTCTCACAAACTCAATAAGTTTAACTTATATATGTGCTTTGACAGACAGTTAAAAATTGGTGTAGAAAAGGCTACACAGACACTCAGAGCCAAAAATGCATTTAAGTGCTCAGCACATAAAGCGAAATATAAAACATACAGGCAAATATATACAAATATATCATATGCAGTTAGTTTTATAGTGCTAACTGGCACTGAGATTACATTTTTATTATTGTGACATTTTATTTTTAGTGACTGAGATATAATAGCGAGCATTGCTATAATAGTTAAATTTTAAATTAAGAAAAATAGGCTTAAGAAGAGCGTTCATAAACCATATTGAAAAAGACTATAAATATTTTTAATCGCAAAAACATTTGTATATTTTTTCAAAAATGTAAATCCTTGGTGCCAAATACATTGCAAATGCATGTATGCATTTTTTTATGTGAAAAGTCAGATACTCCCTTTTTGAAGTTTGACGATCTTCAGCACATTTATCATTTCAGCATTTACAGCCCATTAGCCAGACATACATAATTAGTTACGGTATGTACAGAGAGACAAAAGACAAAAAAAGGCAGACAGATATGTAAAAATAATAGTCACAGAAACATACATTTATAGGATGGAAATAAAAACTGAAAACATAGTTCCCGTAGAGGCTGACAGCTCCATTCTATTTTACTTTATTGCATATTAATTTTAAACAGATAATGATCAATTGAGTCCGATTGTGCCTACTTTACCTTATCCACTGTCAACTTGTTCATTATTAATGTGACTCATTAGCAACTCAACAGTGTCTCCCTATATCCTCCTACTGCAGCCCTCTTCTCACTGGCTATTCTGCCTTTATAAAAGTTTGCAGATAACGCATTAGATGTGTTTACTGGATTTGTCCAACGCATATATAATATGCATGTGTGTGCATAAATACGCAGCTCATTGGGATATATGGGAAGTGAATAATGCATGTTTTTCATGTTGTACCATGTGAATCCTTCATTCTTATTCATTAACGCCCATCATGGCTAGCCGTCACCCTTCAATCCCTTTTCGTTCAGAGATACAATGTGAAGCATAAGAAAATACGAAATGAAAAAAGTATCCATGGCAACAACAGTACAGCAAGTTCCCTTTTTTGCAGCTTTTAGTTCAAATGTAATTCTCTGGACTTAACCAGCAAATGCTCATAATATCCAAGGTCCTTCAAGAGAGATTGCGTTCGCAGCCTTTGTGAACAAAATGTGCAGAATATGTTCAGTAGTTAAAAAAAAAATCCACTCAAGGTTTTCAGTTTTTTTCATCCTCTCCTTTATATGATAAAGCGTAAAACAGCAAAGTTATCCGTCATCAGGAAACAAGTGCAGCAAAAAGGAGACACATGAAGAAAACAGAGGTTGACGGAGATATAAAAGAGGCTCCTCCACAGTCATCGGCGTTCTCCTACAGAGACAAAGCAGAAAATGATTTCACCTGGCGAGTCTTCAATTCGCTACCACGCATTGATAAAAATATGATGTATTCAAACAGAAAATCATTTTAGGGCACAGAAGCAGTTGAGTAAGACAAGAGAAGAATGCTGGTTTTATGCATACATGTTTATACACATGTACAACCCCATTTTAAAAAAACAGGAAGATGCTCTGAAAAGGTAAATTAAAACTAGTACAAAGGCAAAATATTGAATATTGAATGAAATAAAGTAATGTGCAAAAGTCTTGAGTCAGGAAAATGGGAAGGCCTTTGCTTATGACCACTTAAAAAAATTACAACAAAGTCTGCCTCCTTGGAAACAAAATATAAAGAAATGAGTGGTGCCTCAAAACTTTATTTATTCAATTATTCAATTATTTTTTTTAACATAATATATGCTCATTTAGAATTTGATGCCAGTAACGTGTTTCAAAAAGTTCAAGCAAGACAAGAAAAACCCTAGAAAAGTTCTATACTACTACAAAAGATCTCACAACTAATGAGGTCAATTAGTAACATGAATAGGTGTAAAAAGAGCATCCCAGAGACTTTTTCATCAGTAAAGATAGGGAGGGTCGAACAGTCTGTGAAAGACTGTGTGGGTGATTAACTTAAGAGTAATGTTTCATAACGTAAACTTGCAGAGAACTTGTGGTTTTTTCATATACAGTAACATATCTTTAAATAGATTCTGAAAAACTAGACAAAGCAGAAAACCAACACTGAATGTTCTTCAGGCTCTGCATTGAAAACACACAGATTATGTAGTCAAAATTACTGCATGGAACTGGGAACACTTCTAAAAAAAAAACCTTCATCAGAGAACAAACTTCGTAGCAGGATTTACTAATAAAACCCCCCCAAAAAACAGTAGTTTGCCCACAGTGAGAATCTGTCACCAAATAAAAGCATTTGGTGCATTGTAAAACAAAAAGATAACAAAAGAGGCCCCCAGCTGAAACCCTACATCAACCAACAATGGGAATTAATTTCTCTTTCAAAAGTGCAGCAACTCATCTCTTCAGTTCCAAAACATTTACAGTGGTTGTCCCTACTTTTTTTTGTTTGTCTGTTTTTTTGCAGGCATCAACTTAAGAAGGAAAAACCTCTCAGCTTTGACATTTGAGTTTTTAAAATACTTATTATTGTAATATTTACGCTGTAACATGGTTGTATGAATATACGTGTTTTTTGATGTGTCGTGGTGTAATGAAATGCTGACCTGTGCATGATAAGAGTGGCAAGACTCGGGGCGTCTGCGAACCTTTTGAGACTTCATCCTGTCACACTTCACTGACGAATTATGTACAGCGGGGTCAAGGAGCAGCAACAGAAACATAGTATGGCTTTCCTGCACGCTCATTCAAATATTACCACTAAAGACATGCAGTATAAACATTTCAAAGATACGACATGGCAAGCCCACACCTGGAATCTAACTTAACAGTACGGTTGGTTGAGTCAGTTAAAGAAACACAATGATTTAGGCCAGCATGCTTAATTAATACACACGTTAGAATAAAGAGTCTGTACTGTAGGTGGGAAGTTCATCTTCTCTTTGATATCCTTTTTGTTGAGTGTGCTGCTAAAATGCTACTGAGCTATTGATTAGAGTATGAAATAAAAAAGCTCTTAACTCTTCAAAGTGTCCACTGATTGACTCAGTGTATAGGCAGCGTGATGCTGCAGTTAGATGAAAACAAACAAACTTTATTTGAACCCACGTGATCCATGAATATAAACATCACAGGATATATCTGACTTCCTCTGGCTCCAGGGTGATGGGTGGGTACTGTTTGGAGCAGTCACAGTCTGCTTGCACCACCAGCATCAACAGGTTGCTTTCTGGTATCTGCTGCACTACAAACATCCTGACATAAACAAAAAGGAAAAGTGTGAAATAGGCACAAAGACAAGAACACAGCAAGACAACCTTTTATGTAATATAATGACATGAGCCAGTCAGAGCAGGATGGATAAAATAACATAATAATAATTATGATAAGTATTCACACATGGTTATAGTGTTATTATATAAACAGCATTACTCAAAAACTAACTTGGAGAGTGTGGACCATGAGTGGCTGTGCTGTGTTATACCACCATTAGCCTCATGAGGGTGATCACACTCAGCCTATGGTGACAACCCAGTGATGCTTTCCTCTCTTTCCTCTACCCCCCACCCCCCGACCCACCTCCTAGTGCTTTTCCATCTTTGTTTCTGACACTCACCCCTCCCCAGTCTCTGTCTTTTTTCACCTCTCCTAATACTTTCAGTTTTCCAACGACTCACTCTCCCTTCTCCGCTTCTCCATCTTTCCATAACCCCACACACCCTCATCTAATTCAGTTCCTTTCTACTTATTTCCCTCTTTCTGACACTCTCGTATTAATATAAACTGTTCTCAGTATGCAAAGCAGAGCAAAGCTGTAGAAAATGGATTCTAGAAGAACAATTTAATATGACTGGTCTAGGGCTTAGAGAGGACTACACAGCTATTTCTGTGTGCATAAGTGTGCGTGAGCGTGCGCTTACTTCTGGCATCGTCCGCACTTAATAATGCTGTTGGTCTCTTTGACTGACGGCTCATAAACAAAGCTGGGGTACTCGGTGTCACACGGCTGCAGGATGTCCCCTTTTTTCTTATGAACTGAGGCTAATAGAGAGATAGACAGGGGTCATGTTTCGAGATGAGAATTATAACAGAGCTTGTGTGTTAAAGTGTATGCATGACATTTTGTTGGTGACTGACAGGCTGAGAGTCTGTGACAGGAAATCGAAGGTCTAACGTCTCAATGCTTCACACATCAGCCGTTTATTGCTGCTTCTTCCGTAAGCCAAATAAACCCTAGCTTGCTGTGTATGATAGGACTAAATCCAGAGAGAGCCATAATGGCTTGTCAAAATGTCTTATCTTGTTCTGAGCCATGTTTTTGTTTGACTTCTTTAGAATTGCATTAGCTTCAGTACAAATTTATGCCTGACTCTTGTTTTGAGGGACTTACCAGATGTGTCTGCTCCCACTGAAACCCACTTATGTAACAGACACAGTAAATACTTTTCTTGGGCTGAAGTATAATATAAAAAAATACAGCACACCTAAAAGCACGCTTGGCTGTATCAAAGGATGATGATAATAAGGACCATTTGATTGACAGGTTTAGTGATGATGAATGATGTTTTTTAAGGAATGGTTTATAAACCAGGCGTTACAGTCATCCAGATCTGCTCTGAGGGTTGTGTTAATTTACAAAATAGAGATGACACACACAAGATACAAAGAAAAAGGGCTCAGCCTTAATTAGCCACATTTATTCTGAATGTGAGCTCACCGTCAGCAAAATGCTCCGTGTGCCAGAAGCCACAGATATTGAACTCCAGGAGAAATCTTACAAAAGAGAGAGAAAAGAGGAGAGTGGACACGGAAAGGAAGTCAATTAGGTGGCTATCATTATAGACTAAAGCAGACTGCAAGCATATTGCATGCAGCCTTCCAAAACTGGGCCAGGACCCAAAGTTGTGTCATGGGAATAATAAAATGGGTCCTCAAGTTATTCAGCAGAAATTGGTAGCTTTGGTGGTTGTTTTTTCCCCTCCTAACTGGATAAACAGCCTGCTTTTTTAGTGAGGCTGTTAGATGTATCAAGTGACTTTATCCCTACCAAGTAAACATAGAAAAAATACTGAGTCTGATTTTCTTAACAGAAAAGTGCTAAAATGTTACTTCAATTAGATTTAATAACTGCAGTTGTGTATTTTTTTTTAAAAATAATGTTGTGTGTAAAAACATTAGATAAAAACAATTAGATTTTTCCCATTTGTTGATGGCAGATAATCGATTAACACTATCTCTGATTTCTGGACAGCAATTGAGGCAGCCAAGAGCTAATGTTGATCATTTTTAATTTGCAATTTAATTGTTTCTCTATTATATATATATTTATTTATTGTGCATCCGTCTGTGTTTTAAATACTGTCCGGTTTTAAGCTGCAAACTACTGCACAGAATTTTGTTATTTGACAATAAAGAATCTTTGAATAGCTCTTCAGGTAAGTTTTTTTTTTAAATTCGTGATTTTACTTTGCTAGCCATAAGCTACATTTTAAATGTTTAATTTGGTAAAACTGGTGATGTTAATAAGTAACATTAATGCAAAAAATAGCGCACCTTTATAGAGTATATACTACATAGTTTAGGATATCGGACAGTGTAGCAAAAACTGCATAGCCAATCCAGGTTGCCCCTAGCAACACTTACAGTAGGAAGTTGGAGAGGAACCGCTTGAGGGTTGAAGCCAAACCGTAGAACGGCTGAAGAGATAGATGGACAAATTATATTTAACGGAAAACTGATTTTGGGAATATTTCTGTATAGGGAGAGACTTCACTGTACATACACTGAGAAGTGGACGTGCACTGCTGACAGAGTGCGAGTTCATCTTACACATGGCCTGGTAGTCGAACAAGGATACCCTAAGGAAACATGAGCACACACACAAGCACACATTGTTGCTCTTCTGGCAGTATCGATCCACATTGATTCCCTGACCCCCCTCCAGACTACCACACATGTTTGGCTGAGCTTAACCTTTACAGAATCCCTGAAAGCTATTGTAACTTAAAATGATCCCAACGCTAGAATTACTTTTCAGACAACCAATTTTTTTTTTTGTACGCAGCCGTGAAACACAAGAACACATAAATACAGAAAATCACAGAGTGTAAATATGCTCACATTGCTACTAAAGATCATCCATGCTCAAAACTAGTTATGTAATATCCTGTGTCAAATGAAGCATGACGAAATCTTTTAGCCGTTTAAAAATAGCACATCACTCAGGAGACTTCAAACATAAAAGATGGGCAAAAACTAAGCGTGAAGAAAAAAAATCCCAAGCCCTCAAATAAACTCAAAGGGGAGCAAAAAGGAAAAGCACGGACAGCTTAATCACAAACACCGAGTCAGACGGGCGCATGCAGAGAGCATAGGAGAGAGACTGTACCATTACACTGCATGCATACTAATGCACTGTTTAGGTATCTAAGAACCAAAAACCAAAAGGAAAACATTTACAAACTGTCACCCTGATTAAGATAATTACACATTTACAATTAAAACCTGATAGCAAAACAGCATGGGGCTGACACAATTGCAATTACGAGGCAGATATTTGTTCGGAGACACAGGACCCATAAAGTGGCACTTCACACAGAGTGAGGAAAACCGCGGGTTCTCTCAGGATGGCCGTTCAACCAGTCAATCAGGCAAGGAATGACAACCAGGCATTACCTTTTGAACATGCCCATTCTGATCAATGTGGTCATCACTGAGCCATCAATCTCGCCAAAGAATCTTCCCGCCTATTAAGAAAGAGAGAAGAAAGAAGTTTAAAAAAAATCAGTGTGGCAGAACATAAAAAAACTCAAGTCCCAATAATCTGATAAAGGAAATATCAGTTCACTTCTGTGATGTCCTGTCCACTTTCACCTCTGTGTGAACTGCATGATCGAGCATTTAGTCAGAATAAAACCCCAGTTACAAAAACCTTAGGCTGCTGTGCACAATGCAGAATGCACACACTTGCAATTTCTAATTGACTGAAAAAGACCAGCTGCTAAACTATTATCCTTTTTGAAAGCTAAATAGTGAACCTGAATTTGATCATAGCATTTTTTTTTAAAGTTTTCCTAACCTTGCTATTTTGTTATATACTTTAAAAACAAGATAATATAACATAACTATGTTTTCAATGGACACCAGATCTGGACTGCAGACAGGCCATTATACTCATAGTAAGTGCTCAAATCTAAGTCTATACATATCATTTAGCGTTAATGGTGCTTTCACAAATGTGCAAGTTACTCATGTCTTGTGTAATAATACTCCTGATATCAACATAGAGGCTAGCTTTTAAATTGTGTGCTGATAACAATTAAGATCGTCCCTCTTTTACTTAGTCCAAAAGAGATATTGATCATGATTTCCAAGAGTTGTTAGTCGCCCCTGTGAGTGGTCTGTCCTTCAGGCTCGGGTCATCTACCTGAGGCCTGGGAACTTGAGGGTCCTGCGCAGTATCTTTGCTGTTCCTAGGACTGTGCTCTTCTGGACAGAGATCTCGGATGTTGTTCCTGGGATCTGCTGGAGCCACTTGCCTAGCTTGGGAGTCACTGCACCTAGTGCTCCGATTACCACTGGGACCACTGTTACCTTCACCCTCCACATTTTCTCGAGCTCTTCTCTGAGCCCTCAGTACTTCTCTAGCTTCTTGTGTTCCTTCTTCCTGATGTTGCTGTCATTCAGAACCGTTACATCGATCTCCACGGCCGTCTTCTTCCGTTTGTCTACCACCACTATGTCCGGTTGGTTAGCCACCACCATTTTATCCGTCTGTATCTGGAAGTCCCACAGGATTGCCATGATTAGTGCCTCTGTGCTGTCTTTCAGTCCAGCTTTGTCCAGCCACTGGTAGGATTTCTGGATGTCAGCCACTTCCTCTATTTGCCGGTGGTACATGCCATGCAGGGGCCTGTCCTTCCATGATGGTTCTTCTCCTTCCTCCTCTTCTTTCTTGGATTTCTGCTGCCTGAGGTATTCACTGAGCATGCAGTCGGTTGGAGCCATCTTCCTGATGTACTCATGGATGTTTGTTGTCTCATCCTGGACTGTTGTACTGACACTCACCAGTCCCCAGCCTCCTTCCTTCCGCTTAGCATACAGCCCCAGGGTGCTGGACTTGGGGTGAAACGCTCCATGCATGGTCAGGAGCTTCCTTGTCTTGATGTCAGTGGCTTCTATCTCCTCCTTTGGCCAGCTTATTATCCCAGCAGGATATCTGATCACAGGCAGGGCGTAGGTGTTGATAGCCCGGATCTTCTTCTTACTGTTCAGCTGACTCCTCAGGACTTGCCTGACCCTCTGCAGGTACTTGGTTGTTGCAGCTTTCCTAGCGGCCTCTTCATGGTTCCCATTTGCCTGTGGGATCCCCAGGTACTTGTAACTGTCCTCTGTCTGCAATGTTGCCTTCTGATAGTTCGGTCCCCTCAGTTCTGACTACCTTCCCTCTCTTCGTTATCATCCAACTACACTTCTTCAGTCCGAACAACATTCCGATGTCACTGCTGTATATCCTGGTAGTGTGGATCAGTGAATCAATGTCTCGTTCACTCTTGGCATACAGCTTGATGTCATCCATGTAGAGAAGGTGGCTGCCAACTGCTCCATTCCTTAGTCGGTATCCGTAGCCAGTCTTGTTAATGATCTCACTGAGGGGGTTCAGGCCTATGCAGAACAGCAGTGGGGACAGAGCATCTCCTTGGTAGATCCCACACTTGATGCTGACTTATGCTATTGGCTCGAAGTTGGCCTCCAGTGTTGTACGCCACATCCCCATTGAGTTCCTGATGAAGGCTCTTAGGGTCCAGGATCCAGGTGTGGGGCATCAAGTCATAGGCCTTCTTGTAATCAATGCAGGCAGTGCACAGGTTGGTCAGCCTAGTCTTGCAGTCTCGGGCGACTGCTCGGCCAGTGTTTTGCACCTCTGGTATTCTTGCCAATTCCTTTCTGTGCCCCACTCATGTATTAAGCCATGTGCCTATTCATCTTAGCCGCTATGACGCCTGACAGGAGCTTCCATGTGGTACTGAGGCAGGTTATTGTCTGGTAGTTGGATGGGACCGGTCCCCTCTGGGGGTCCTTGAGGATCAGGACTGTCCGGCCTTCGGTTAGCCATTCTGGGTGTTTCTCATTGACTAGCAGCTGGTTCATTTGTGCTGTCAGACACTCGTGGAGTGCAGTCAGCTTCTTCAGCCAGGAGGCGTGAACCATGTCAGGGCCTGGTGCTGTCCAGCTCTTCATACTGGAGACCCTTTCTTGGATGTCTGCCACTGTGATGGTTACTGGACCCTGTTCAGGGAGGTTGCTGTGGTCTGTTCTTAGATCCACTAGCCACTGAGTATTGCTGTTATGGGTTGCGTCCTTCTCCCATATGCTCTTCCAGCATTGCTCCGTCTCCAACCTTGTCGGTGCTGTTCTCATATTGTTCCCTTTTTTTGCATTTGTGGATGCAGTGATGGACTACATTCACTTCTTCTATAGAATTATTGGTTTTAAATGCTCGTTAGATGAAAAAAAAAAGCATCAAAGATCACAATGTTGTGTTTTTATGTGTTTTGAAATTGTACATAATTGTCTGCTGAGAAATATACCTTGCACCCCTGAATTGGTGCACTACATTACAGTACAGCATTACCTCTGACTCAGTTCACTGGTACCGTTATTGATAGTCACTGTGGGAAAAGGTTGATATTTGAAAATGTAAATATTTAAAAGTAAAAAAGAGGTACACTGCCCCAGGATGTCACTGCTCTTTGGTTAAAAAAAGGAAATGTTTTTCTCTGTTCGGCTGGTTAGTATTGGTTAACAGGATGAGGTAAAAAGACATTAAATGTTTTCACCTTTTTTTTCTTTTAAGGTAATGAATATTCAAGGGTCGAAGGGCTCTCAAACAATTAAGTCAAAGACTGAGGAGCACTCCAGCCATACTCTGTGAGTGGATGTGTGAGAACTCACATCATTGCGCTGTTCAGAAATGAGGACAAAGCCATTATTGTCAATCACATAGCACTCGATATCCTGGTAAGAGACAGAGGAACCAATTACTTATGTAAGGAAACATCTGTGTCAAACATCACAGATAACACAGACACCTAAATAATTTATACCACGTATGCATGAAGTGTGCACCTTTGTAGTTTCGTATAGTAGCAAAAGATAATAAATCTTATATATTCATAAAAATAATAATATTAATGATAATACAAGATATACTCACTAAGCTGTCACAGCGAAGAGGACAATTCCCCTCCACATTTGAGCACTGGCAGTAAAGAAATCAAGACAAGAAAATATGTGATTTACTTAACAATAATCAAATGTTAGAGGTATTTTTTTCCCTAAATCAAATCGACATCTGAGCTTAGATTAGGGCATGTTTGTGTGAGTGACACATGCTCTGTCTGCGTTTGGCTGTGGGGGTGTTAGGCTTGAGAGTGCGACAGTGTCGACAAGTGCATGTGTATGTGAAAAAAAAAAAGTGTCTGTGTTGGTGTGAAATTGTTAATTTCTCTGAGATATGGGCTGTCTACCTGTGATGGGATCTGAGTGGCTTGTTAGCAAGTTTGTGCATGTGTAACGTTAGCATGTCTCTGACTGTGTGGATGTGAATGTGTAATCTGTTTTAACTGAGGTGTGAAGCTGATTTCACAGAGCTTAGCAGGTGCTGAGGACGTTAAATTTGGTACAGTAGGAAAAAAGTGTGCGATGCTTTGAAATGAGGAAAGGAGAAATTATTCATACTTACATCTGTGTCATTTGGCTGGGAAGACACAACGATGGCAACAAAGAGAGTGGAAAGAAATGACAAGCATTACATCACATAGCAAGTGAGCAAGCAAGTGCGCTAATTGACTATTTCTGCTGCTGTGAGCTTGCTAACAGCAGCGGAAATAGTCTAGAGATGGAAAAAAAACTACAGATTCTTTTCTTGAACACACATTTCAAATGCCTTTTTAATGAGTTTTCGAGCAGGCTCGTAAAACTTAAGCAATTTTGGAAAATAGTGTACAATTAGATGCTTTCTCATAAAAAAAAAAAAACATCAGCTTGTGCTAGAAGACAAAATCAAAAGGAATCTGTATCATTGCAATCAGACAATTTGTCATGATACAAAAGTTTTTAACCATAAGCAAAGTCTGAAACTTTCCTTCTGTTCTCTCGTCTGTGGACTGATGATGAACACCAACAGTTTTTCAGATGATCTTATGTTGTCTGCAGTATATGTGGCTTGGCGTCTATGGACAATGTGTCTTTGGATTCATGGTCAGGCTAAACAGAGCATGTCGAAGTGTGAATGAGACCATCTATCATCCTTTTCAATCCCATTACAGCAAAGTGTCAGTCTTTTTCTCTGCTTCCCATCGTCGCTTCCTGAAATAAACTACAATTTGGTGGACTGACAGAAGTGACAATGCTTCCCCCCCCACACACTATGGGCAAATGGCACAGCTTGATGAGCAGCAGCACTTACGAGAAAAGGAACTGTCTCTTTCTGCTAACTGAAGCAGATCATGAAAATATACAACCTTGCTAATGAGTCCCAGGAAACACACTAATCAATGCAGATATGAAGCAAAACTGATAGTTTTTGGAAGTGTCATCAAACCATACAAATGTGGTGACAGTAGAAGAAAAAGACACATTCAGTGAAATCAATAGGAGTTATCTTCTTTGCAGCATTAATTTGCTTGGCAAATTAAGTGGAAAACCGCCCATTAGTTTAACATGATTTGTGAGCATGACAGATATGCTGTTTCAATAAAGCATCCAAGGTGGAAAACCTTAATCTATAGGGAAGCATTAAATATGTTTATTACATTACATTCATCTGTGAGTGAAATTTCTAACATGCTTTTGAGACTCTTATTTTATCACCATCTGCTGCTTTGCTACTGAATTTAAAACAAAATAAAAAAACAGAATCAATAACTGTTAATAAGGCGTTGATCGTCTCTTTTTATTTTTCTAATTACTTACAGTTCATGTATCATATCTTATCTTATCTAAATCAGTCACTTTATTAGGTACACCTCTTCAGCTGCTTGTCAACACAGTTGTCAGTCAATCAATGTCAGGAACTCAATTCATTTAGGCATTTATATATGATGAAAAAGAGCTGCTGAAGTTCAAAATGAGCATCAGAATAGCGAAGAAAAGTAATTTAAATTACTTTGCATGTGGCATGGTGGATGGTGCCAAACAGGCTGGTCTGAGTATTTTGGAAAATGCTGATGTACTCGGATTTCCCCAAACAACCAACTCTAGGGCTTAAAGAGAGTGGTACAAAAAGTGAAACTGTTCAGGGAGTGGCATCTCTCTGGATGAAAATGACTTGCTCCTCTTAGAGGCCAGAGGAGAATGGTCAAAATGCTTTAAGCTGATAGGAAGGCAACAGTATCTCCAATAACCGCTGTTATATATATATAAAAAAAAGGTATGCAGAAGAGCATCTCTGAATGCACAACACATTCAACCCTAAACCAAATAGGCTACAGCAGCAGAAGACCACACTGGGTGCCACCCCTTTTACCTAAGAACAGAAACATTGCCTCACCTCAATTTCTGCTGCAACATTCAGATGGTAGGGTCGGAATTTGATAAAAACAACATGAAATAATGGGTCCATCCTGCCTTGTATCGATGGTTCAGCTGGGTGGTGTCGGAATGGTGGTACACTAGGGGTATACTTTGTGCCCCTTTGTGCCATCATCTTTGGCCTTGTCTTTATGACTACAATGTACCCATCTTCTAATGGCTGCTTTCAGCCATTAGAAGATGTCCCAAACATCAAATAATTTTAAACTGGTTTCTTGAACATGGCAATGAGTTCACTGTACTCAAATGGCCTCCACAGTGATTGAACCTCAGTCCAGTAGAGCAGCTTTGGGATGTAGTGGGGTAAAAGACTCTTATCATAGATGTGCATGTGACAAATCTGCAACAACTGTGTGATGTTATAACATCAATGCAGACCAAAATCTCTTAGGAATGTTTCCAGCACTTTGTTGAATGTGTGCCTTGATAAATCAACACATCCATTTCAAAATGGAAAAGGGAACCCAACCTGAGAGTTCCCTGAGAGCGTCTATGTCCATTGCTAGTGCACCCTGTTTCCTGTCCTACGTCAAAAAAAAAGAAAGAAAAAAAAGTGGATTTCCATAAATGTTCTGTAGCTGACTCCAAATCAGAGGTAATTATTAGAACTGCTCACAGTCGCCACAGCAGAAGCAGCATTATCAGTCTCTGCACTAGTCTGGGTATCTTATCTAAAAATGTTCAAAAACGCATGTGTGTGTGTGTCTGCGCGTGTGTGTGTGTGCATGCGTGTGTTTTTTTTTTTTTTTTTAAAGGTTAAAAA
>VUQG01006480.1:25353-48853 GCA_015106755.1 Etia nguti | reverse complement strand
GCATGCGTGTGTTTTTTTTTTTTTTTACTAAGGTTACGAAAAGTGGTGTAGTTCTGAAATGAGACAGCAAGCCAAGACAAGATAATTTCTTCTGCAGGCTGCAGAAAAGGTCATCCATGCTTTTATCGCTACCAGACTAGACTGCTGCAGTTCACTTTACTCAGATCTCAGCACTCAAAACATCAAAATGCTGCTGCCAGACTTTTAAGATACTAAGAGAAGTGACCACATTACCCCAACTGCCCTTCACTGGCTACCAGTGAGTTTAAGAATTGCTTTTGAGATTTTACTATTTGTTTTTAAAGCCTTAAATGCTCTAGCTCCTGTCCACATCTCTTATGTGATAACTCCTGTGCACACCTGCTGCTTGAGATATTCTGGCAGGACTATAGTAATGGTTCCTAATTTGTGGTGCGTCACCAAGAGTGACCGGGACTTTACTTCCCGCCCTCTCAGCTGTGGAACCTGAAGATCTGAGGAATGTTCACTCTGTATCCTCTTTCAGATCTCCTTTTAAAAACGTCCTTTTGTAAATGTCCGTATCTTAAACGATTATGTTTTTCATATTCTCGATTTTTCTCAGTAAAATGTTGTCCTGTTTTATTATGTTTAATTTCATTTTATATAATTTCATGGTTATTGAGCAGTGTGATCACAAACACAGAAATAGAATGTAAGTACATAGTTAAAAACAGAGGAAGAGAAACAGAGGAGTGTTCTCTATGAGATAAAGAGGATGCCAAGGTGTGAATAGCACAAAATCTATCATCTTTTGATTCCCATTACTGTCGCCTCAGAACTCCTCACTAATCATGACTTGCTGTCAGACAAAATACAGCAGCAGTCGGCTGTGAGAGACATATGGAGCCTTATATCATAGGGTTTGCAATGTATTTTTTAATATCATGTATTTTTATGAAAGTCTGTTTTTCAGATTTAATCACTGTAGAGAATATAATCTGTCAGCGGAGCAAAGCAATGAGACATATATTACCTGTCATATTTAATCCTTCATTTTTATACTTTCTTTCTCTCGGAGTCAGCTAATGGTGAAGAAGTGTAAAAATGAGGGGAAAAGCAAAATGCAAATCAAATATATTTTCTCTTAAAACTGGCTGTCTGTGCCCCAACACAGAGGGTAAATATGACAAGCCAGTATTTTTAGATAGATAAATAGGTTATAGCTGCCATGTGACTGATTATCTTTCCTGCTGACATTAAGTCTTTCATTTAGGATTTACAGCAGGTACAGTATCTTCACCCCTCAGGGAGAGTACTTAAAATAGACTGTAGAGAAGATTTCATGCACGTCTGCATGGATGGACATACATAAACATACATAGAAAAAACAAGCCTGTAGTGTAAGTACACACACACATACACAAACAGACGCACAGACACAAACTCTGTGAAATAAAGATCTAGTACATGGCAGGAAGACAAGATGATTATGTAAACTACCTAAGGAGAAAAGAGAGGTTAGAGGAAAGGAGACAGTATGGGAGATAAGAAAGGAATGGAAGTGGGGAAAAAAAGGGCCACTGCTGATAAGAAATGAAATGTGTGGAAAATTAAGGAGGAAAAAAGAAAAAAGAATACAGATTTAGGAACGACAATACCAAGTATTCACACAGTAAACAGGAACGACTTTGTGATAACAACTCTGCTGCACATAATGCTAATGAGTTTGTAGCTGATGGATATGGACATAACAACACACTTGCACACAGATGGCCATGCATATGGTGTCTGCCCAGCACACACACATTACCATTAAGAAGCACAAATACAGATATACAATAATCTTTTCTTCAAACTTCAAAATCCCACCATCACGACACCACACACACAGAAACACGCACGCACACACACACTCACAAACCTGGGTGCTGCTGTGTTCGGCGGTGGAAGCTATCCATCACTTAATGGCTAGCCAGATGCCTTAATGCTCTTTTAACTGCTGTCATTTACAGCCGTGGCACACGACGAGGCCAAGGGCCAAGTTATCAAACACCTGCTGCAGGAAGCGTTAGGCCAAATTAAAAAAAAAAAAATGTTTTGTCTAAATAAAATATTTTTCTGAAGGTTTGGAAGAACTTAAAAGGATACTTAACCATGCTGTAGAACTAGTGTTTAAACACTAATGATATTTGGTAAAAAACTGAAGGGACATCACCTCTTCAACACCTTGGTGTTGAACCAAGCATTTCTTAATATTGCACCACTATGCCACCGTAACATGTGGAAAACAGCATGTTTTGATTGTGTGGTTTGCATGATCAGGATGAGAACATAATTGCATCAATGCACAAGTTCATATCTGTAATGCTCAACATAATCTGACGAGGACGCAAGCAATTGACTAACCAAAATAACACAGTACAAGCTTAACTTCTATACACTTGGTTGTCCCTGGAAACAGCATGGCAGCAGCATACTGCTGAAGGAGAATCAGAGTGAACGTAAGATGTAAGAGTGAACTTTTCTTCAAAAATTGCTGGGGAAAGTGTTTGTTTTTGGAAGTTGGGGGCACCAATTCTCTAGAAAAATCAGCTCAGGTATGGCTGGGGATCTATCCAGAGAAGGGCTGTTTTATTACAAACAAGTCTGTCAGATAAAACTGTGTGGAACATCTGAACTGTAAGATGTGGAAAACAAGCAGAAACTACAAAGAAAGGTTATCTCTGATGCTAGCAGAGCTCTGTTTGTTTGCTAACAATCATAGGCGCTAAGCATTTGTGGACAGGACTCGGTGAAAATCTATAGGACAGAGCCAAAGTTCTGGCAGAGCGCTGACAGTTTTAAGCAATCGACCTATATCAATCAACTGTTCTGATAATGTCTCCCTCTGGCAAATGAAGTAAATTAATGCTCCCAGTGGCAACAACCACAGGTATGTGAGGTGCAAAATAAGATGCATTTTCAGTATTGGATAATAGTGCAGTTTGCAGTTGACTGTTAAATGTTGGTTGTGTTGGTGTCTATGTGAGCCCCATGACTCCCAGACTGGCACCCAACTGGAGCTTTGCCCAATGTCATTTGGGCTCCAGCCCTTCAAGCGACCTCAAGTTGGATAAGCAGTTAAGAAAGTGGATGAATGAATTCAAGTCTTTGTAACAGCCTGAAAAAGATGACCTTTCACTTTTCAAACAAATTTGGACATAAAGGGATCCTTTTTAAAGGCCATGAATAGCTGACCAGATTTAGCCCAGGAAATAACACACTTGGATGTCTCTGCTTCACTCGATCCAGCGCTGATTCTAAAAATATCTCTTTAGCACACAAGATATGCAATAAAAACAACTCTAATGATGACATTTATTCTTCCCCTCCTATTTTTTAGGCAAAGTTAGCACTCCTTTAATGGTGGTAACCGTGATACAGAACACATTGCATTAAGCTTTGGATGAAACAAAGTTTGAATGCTGTAATTACCAACTAATGGAGCAGAAAATGAACCTATAATCACAGGTTAAACTCCTGAAACAGACAGTGTATTCATTACCAGCCATGTTTCATGCAGAATATTGACCAGCTTTATATTCACTCACTGCATTTCTCAAACTGGAAAAGCTGCTTAGGATGCAAAATCCTGATAAGTAAAAAGACTCAGAAATTGATGCGCTCCTTTCATCTCATTGTAAAACAAACCTTCCACGACAGCACTCAGCTAAAATTGAAATTGAAATCTGCCAAAATATAAATCTTCTTTTGGATTGCACCAGAAATGGAAAAATCTGAATGCAATGATATTCACAGTGTTCAACCCAAAGGAAATAAAGTAGGGGATATTGTTTGGAGGAGAGGAATGGAGTTATTATTTACAAGCTGAACTATGTGCTTTTTCTAAAAGCATCTTCAATCTTTTACTGGGGGAAAAAAACAATGAGAAATAATAAATCTAATACGGAAAAAAAATGAACCAATACTACAGTAATCACAGGGCTTAATTTTCAAACACTACACACTTATATAAGAACTTATAGCACAGTTTTTCACTGAATAATACAGCTGTGAAAGAATAAAGTTAATCACAGTCAGCGATGTAGCTACAAGTCAGTTTTATTTAAGAGTGTGTCCAAAACTGTCTTGTTCTCTAACATTCTATTTTTTTTAAACCCAAACTCTTCACATCTAAAGTAAATCTCAGTAACTTCATCTTTCAGCACTTTTACAAAGACTATAAAAGATTTTATGGAGAGATCTTGCTCTAACAGACACTCTATGGACCTACCTGTGCTGCAATGCCCCAAAATCTGGATTCAATCACCTCCAGAGTCATCTGGACCCCGATGGCTGTGAGAGAGATAGGAAGCGAGACATCAATCAGGTGCTATAAAACGTCTAATATAACACTGACTAAATAAATAATGCTGCAATCACTTCTCTCCGATATGAAGACGGTTGGAAAAAGCAATATTATGATTAAGTAGGGTGATAACAGTTGTATATGTGGTAGCAGAAACAAAATACCAAGTGAGGCTAGTAGCAATATATAACTTGTATTAGTGATGCTCAAAGACGGCAGTGCTGCGATAATATTTTCAGTAAGCAGTGATTGCTTCAGCAGCAATAACAGCTCTGTTAGTGGAAAAGGGAGGGGAAACTTTAGTTCTAGCACTTAGGAATAAAGAAAATTAATGAGCCGATTAATGTCTCAGTGAGGGACGACCATCTCTCGGCTCTGAGGCCGGAGGAGTAAAAGAGGACCTTCTGTACAGATCAGCTCTGCCTTCAGAGCTCAACTTATGAAAATCCTTTTACATTAAATGGCCTTCTGAGCCATGTGAACCTCCTATTCTTAGACATCGTGAATGTTTATGTGAGCGCACATGTGTGTGTCTCCGGCCTCTCTCTACGACACACCACTCACAGCCAGAAAACATTAAACCTAGAATTAGTGCGTATCACTCACGCACTTACACACACACACACGGCGGCAAAGTGATTGCTTCTTTCAGCTTAGGGCTGTATGTCTGTCAGCATTTCAGTTAATGCAAAAAGGAACTGTAATTGCATAAGTCCCGAGTGCGCACATACTGTATACGCCCACACACATGCAACAAACACACACACTCTGCGAGGGAAGATACGACACTTCATATTAGCATCAAAGACTCAGCATTTTTCTCCCGGCGAGCTCTGTACAGCTACTCAGGGAAAGCCTTTGCAAGGCTCACAATACACAAAACAGATAAACACACACACATGCCTGCACACACACCCCACCTTACAGAGCCGCTGTAGGTACGCATATTGTATAGCATGTCGGCATATAACAATAATGCCAAAAAATCAATTCATCATTATTTCTGGGAAAGTGGCCTAGAAAATGTTTTATTTGTTTCTAGGCCACATTCCCGGAAATATTATTAAAGACAAGAAAAAATAAATGCTGTCCTCAGTGGTAGCTATGGCCCTGGAAAAAACAAATACTGCATTTTACACATTTGTATGCATTTGTCTCTCTTCCGGGTAGCCATTGTTTCCCCTCGCTACCATCAGAACTTTAATTAGCATGAAATTAGCATGAGTTGTGTAATCAGTCAGCGTGAGCATCATGGATGAATTAGTTCCTGTCCGAGCTGCAGTGCTGTTCTGCCACGTGGATGTCTCAACCTGGAGGGGCAGATGTGGTCAGCGAACTGAACATATTTCTTTCAATTTTGCTTGTTAAATGCATATTATGGGATGAATTACAGATGCCCGAGGACCTTTGTGTCCTCATCGTGGAGGATGTTATGAGGATAATGCTCCCATGTGCTCTGTCCTCAGGTGTGCGTTTTTGTGACTGGAAATGTGCTGGGTTTCTCCCATGTGTAATGGGGTTTCGTCCAATCTCTTGAAAATCAGTCGTGATGCAGAGTCCCGGCTGTAATCAGCCTGTAATCAGTCAGGTACACAGTAAAAAAAAATGCTAAGCTGATTGGGGAGTTGTTTAAAAAATATTGGGGAAGTTAAAAAATATTCACTGGTGTTAAAATCTACAGACTAACATACGTGTGATCTGCTGTGTTTTCTCCTGTGAAGAAAAAATGCCAGAAACTGTCCATTTTCATATCGCCTCTCCCTGCTGGTGCTAGTGACCTTGAAGTGTCTACCGCCACCATAATCTCAGATAAAGTGTTGTAAGGCCATAATCGAGGGCAGCAGTAATCTGCCTTTTGCCTTTCTGAGTTGGATGCTGATAGGCTAAATCTAATTAAAATCACAACACTGATCCTTGTGTGTGAGTTTCTGTGTGTAAGTTGCAATGGTTGTGTTTTTCATAATGTGTGTGCACAACTTGAAAGTATTCAACCCTTGATGTGTGTTTGATTTGCATACAATTGTGTACACAAGGATATGCATGACCCCGCATGGATGGAAGTGAAAATGTGCGTGCTCGTGTGATTGAGTGTGTGGAAGCATATCCTGCACACTCACAAAGTCTGAGGTGCAATTAGCGCAAGCTGCCAATCACTGCGCAGTACACTTCAAACAGGAAATGAATTAATGAAGAAATAAATAAAAAATTTAAGCAACCAAGAGCTGGAGTTAATTGGTTATTATACTGGCGAGACAGAGTCATGAGAGATGGAGAGAGGTGAACTGTGAATGACTGGTAAAAAGACTGAGCAAGAGAGAAAAGCAGGCCAGAAAAAAGGGTAAACAGACCTTCAACTATGAGTTTCCATGCATTGCTGTCTCGTGATGAGTACATGAGATTAAAGGGGAAAAAACCTTCATTTATTGGATATAATATAGTTGTAAATTTACAAACATCCATCCTTCCATTTTATCTCTGAAACATTTATAAAGTTCTAGAATGAAGTTTTTATTTGCCTAATGTGACTCATTTTATTCTAATGCAGATAAATGATTGATCTTTGTAAATTTGATGCATTTAAACACATAATAAACATACAAAAAAAACAAGATAACCAAGGTTGCCTCCCATTCAAAACACAGAAAGGTTTTTTTGTGCAAGCAGCTTATTATAATCCATCAGTATTATTACGTAATCACTGATCACATGTTAGTCTGAGACAGCATCTGTTATTTCACCGAATGACCCCAAACAACATATGTTGTTAACATTACATTGTTAAAAAGCCCTCTAGTGGGGATGGAAATTATAACAAAAGAGAAAATTGGATAGTTTGGTCCTGAAAAGTGCTCACAGGAAGGCTGACGACATGGGTTGACTTTAATAATGTATTTCAAGTTAAAAAACAAACAACAACTATCAGTCACATCAGCAGAAAGGCTGGCTGGAAGACTTGTTAGCCTGGATCATATTTTAATGTTGGAAGTTTGCTGGTATGCTCATTCAGTATAATCATTTTCCTGCTACAGTACAATTTAACACAAGCTGTTATACACATTGGTGTCACATTTGAGCATATCGTATTTTGGCAAACAGAGCAGTTCATGTTCATGGCTGCAAGGTGCCCAGTCGTGTGACTACAAAACAAGTCCAAATCATCACCCCTCCACCACCGTGCTTCATAGTTGGTATGAGGTGTTTGTGCTGATATAAAAACCCAATGTGTTTGGTTTTCATCATACGCGGTGCTGTGCATTATTGTCATGCATCTCCATTTTGGTACTGTCTGTCCAAAGGACCTCGCTCCAGAAGTGTTGCAGTTTGTTCAAATGCAACAATGCAAACTTAATCAGTGTTGCCATGTACTTTTCAGAGCGAAGAAGGTTTCTTCTGGCAAATTTCCAAACAACTTGTTCAGTCTTTTTCTAATTGTACTGTCATGAACTTTAAGATTTAATATGCTAACGGTGGCCTGTAGACTCTAAGATGTACCTCTTGGGTTTTTTGCAATTTCTCTGACTATTACATTGTTTGACCTTGAGGTGAATCTGCTGAGATGTCCGCTCCAGGAAAAACTGAATGGTTTCCACTTGTGAATAACTTTCCTCACTGTGGAATGATGGACTTTAAATTGTTTGGAAACAGCCTTATAGCCTTTCCCAGATTGATGGGCACCAACAACTGCTTCTCTAAGATCATTGCTGGTGTCTTTCTTTCCTGGTATTCTGTTAACACACACCTGAATGCTGAAGTCCATTTGATTAGCAACACCTGAGTGCTGCTTGCTTATAAATTCAGTTTCAAGCAGTAAGGCCATACTTGGTTTTTCTCATACTGCTTCTGCATTTTGGGTTATTATTATTATTATTATTTTGTTAAATAAATAATAACAGGGTGCAAAATGTCATGTGTTGTTGTTCAACTGAGGCTGTAATTTTCCTACATTTTAAGACCAGGTAAGGATAAAGTTTAATATGTTCTGAAACATAAAACCTTAGAAGTGAAAGAGAATGTATTTTCTTTTTACACGATTGTATTCTTAATGATACTGAAAGATTGTTGTCTTGGCTAAATAGTGAAGAAATCAATGGTGACAGTTGCCAGGAAGTTTTCTTGGTAGTCTAATACTGATGGTGGATGTAAAAATCAAACCCTAGTATCTCGGGTGTTTTGGCGTTGTGCACCTTCCCTCCAGAGAGGCTGTGCAGAGAGGGGTAACCGTGCTGCTATTAATAGCTGCCCATTCTCACATATTTGACATTATTTAACGTGTTCGTGTGAGTGTGTGTTGTATTGAGGTGGCACAGGAGGTCATCTTGTGTTAAATGATCAGTGAGCAGTTAGTGTTGATGGGTCCTTTAGCAAGACCCTGGAGTACAGGCTAAATATATAAGAACACATACACACACTGAGTCGATAGATTAAACTGCCACGCTGGCTAAGTCTCTAGGCACAGAGTGGACACTGAAAATAAGGCCACTTGTGAAGAGGTCATTTCATTCTTTTCTTTTTCTCTTTCACACAAACATGGGAACACACACACACACACACACACACACACACACACACACACACACACACTCATGCAAAATTAGATAAAAATGGAATCTTATAAATGCTTGCTGCCATTTGGTGTTACTACTTCATTTAAGAAAGACCTTTTCTGTCCAGTAAACTATTCCCAGTGAGCCAGATTCTGCTTCTCTGATTGGTTGTCTTATTTCAGTATACATAGCTCTTGTCATATTACACAACGTAGCTCCTCCATATTCATCCAAAAAGCAACACCAGTGAAATATATCAAGTTGTCATTTCTAAAGCATTACACTACATCCTGCTCTCTCCCCCCTGAGCCTAAAACATGATCACCATCACATGACTGTGTGGTGACAAACATCGAAGCAGATCGTCTCCGACAGCCACCGAGGCGAGATGCCAGCAGATCTGGTGCATTTGGTCCCAAGGCCCCCTGATTGTGGGCATCCACCAGTCAAGAGGATCTGACTGATCTTCCACAAAGCTTCGCCTCCATCTAGCTCCATGTCTCTCCCTCTCTCTGATCCTCCCCCACACGCCTAGCTTTGAAACGCTGAGCGATGGAGGCTGGGTAAGGACCTTCTCACAGTCAGTGAGCTAAATGACACAAACTCTTTGAAACCAGCGCTCGCACAGTTCTCCACACAGGCTTCAAAGAACAGTCGCATCAGATGGAAAGAAACAAAAGGATCCACGTGAGTGACAGAGAGGGATAAACTGACAGCTTCTTGGCATGAGAGCCTGTCCTCATACTCTGACCTGTGGTTAGACAGCAGTGCAGGTGATGAAAAACAAAGAAACCTTTTGATTCTTGGTACATTTTTAACCCTATACAGAAAAACAGAGAGTAAACATTGTAAAAGAAAATGACATCACTCTAGAATCTTTGATAGAAATATATATTGGACACATCTCTGATGTTCTAAGCTCACACAGCCCTGCATTGTCTTTTCTTATCTCGAAGCAGCCGAGTTGTCCTTGTGGCTCATCGTGGAGCCAAAACACTCAGTGCCACCAGCAGACAGAAGCACTCCTAAAAAGCTCTGCTGAAACAAACCTTCATTTGAGCCTGCTCATAAGAACCTTACTTACTACGTGGAGGTTAATCATAAAAAATCTGTAAACTGTTGCACTGTCCACAGTTCATGTCAATGAGCGTTTCAGCTGTGCAGGCATACGTCACATCAAAGTAAAGATGAAGGTAAGTGACTTACTGACTGTCTTCATCCATAACTTTTATTAGTATGAAATGTATTTAAGGCTTCTGATGGGAGCAGCCACATACATGGATACATAGATACAGTGTTGGCACTCTGGACTCAGCCTTACATGAAGCAGACACACTGCAAAACTCTGTGAAGTAAATGTACTCGTGATTCCATATATGCAGTTTTCATGCCCTGGTGGTGTTTGAAATCAGTGTTGAGGTTCTCTTCCTGTTGGATAAGGGTTTATTTTCTGAAGGCATTCCCAAAACCTGTGCTGAGTGACGAGACTCGCACACCTGCAGGAGCTGCTCGGCCATGGAGACCCACACCATGAGCCAGAGGAGCTTTGAAACTCCAGTTATTGAGTCATTAGAGCTTTGGTGACTTTTACACGCTATGTGCTGTAGCACCCTGCTCTCTAACTTCACGTTGTCTGTCACTTTGACTGAGTTGTTGTGGTTCATAAACACGTCCACTTTGTAATAATACCACTTACACATGACTGATTGTGGAACATCTATAAGGGAAGGGATTTCACAAACTGACTCGCTGCAGCGGAGTCAGCCAATTACAGTACCACACTCAAATTCAGCGAGCTCGTTAGAGTGGCTCATTCCTTCACAAATGTTTGTAACGGCAGAGTGGATGGCTAGGTGCTTGATTTTTTTTTTTTTAAAACGTGGTTAAAATAAGTCTTCCTGTAGTTTCTTTGGCAGTTTTAGAAAGCATCGATTTAACCTGGAAGTAAAGTCTTAATTATGTCTTAAGCCCAGCTGGTTTCTAAACTCCTTACATCTCCATGACCTGGGTGACTGAGAACCTACACAGACACCTTTATATTATTGTGCAAATTAAGCCTTGAACAAACCAGACAACCAGACAGCAATAATGTAACACATTGGTGAGGTTTTTTCTAGTTTTTATTATTGCTTAGCTGGTCTGGGATTTTATTCTAGGTCTTAGAGCATTATGAGCTTAACTCTTAACATGTGTTTTGTGCTTTTTAAACGTTTGATCTTTCTTGTCAGATTTTACCTCTCAAATTTGTTCTTATTGTACTGACACACCTTCTAGTTTCAGCTCATTACTATGTCACCATCTGACACTTGAAGACACAACTCCTCAGAATGTCAGCTTTTTAAATCTGTAATTATTGCATGTGTGACTCTTTTTTTCCCTGACAGACATTGATGGACTAGACTTTGAGAGAAAATAGCAGCAGAGACAAAAGATGAATTTTTCTTCATTGTTCCCTGTTGTCATCCAGTTTTTAGCCTCTGAAGCTTTGCAGCCAATGGTTAGCACCACAGGGAATCTGTGTGTGTGTGTGTGTGTGTGTGTGTGTGTGTGTGTGTGTGTGTGTGTGTGTGTGTGTGGTTCTGGTTCTCTCCACACAGTAAAGGTCAGAGCTTCTGAGCATTTTAATATTTCTGACAGACAGAGAGACAGACTTGGCTTTGCGAGCGTTTTCAATAAAAACTGAAGTAGAAATGTCAGGATGAATCCGACTGTTGAGAGGCCGTTATTCTAATGGAACAAAGAACTAATGTGTGTGTGGGCGGTTTAGTGTCCTCGGGTTGAGATAACTTCTGAAATAGTGGCATATTGTGGCCTTTAAAGTAATTTCAATATCGTTTAGACACCATGTACTGCTGGGATCACGCCAGCGGCAACTCCCATTGTTACGATGAGTAAACAGCAGTCTTTATCGGAGGAGCTCATATTCACCAGTAAGGGGTGAATCACTAAGGATTACTTGCCCTCACCCCACCATTCAGGACTGACAAAGCAATGCTTTGTGTCTAAAATCATATCGAGTTTATTCTTATTAACTAAAGAAAGCAAAAAATGCCGGACAGTAAAGCTGACAGTTCAAATAGTCTCCACACGAGAACAAAAAAGAACAAATGTAGGTCTATTCAAACTATCACAGCATCCACAGCTACAATTACTGCAATCCTCTCCTATGAGTAACACGTGTGTTTCAATCCCAGGACAGTTTTAAATCACAGTCCCATTTACAGCTTCTCTACAGTCAATAACACCTCCCAGCCTAGCTTCTAATGACCCTTCTGTTCACTATTAGAAATCTTTGATTTTTAAAATTTTCTTGGTATTTAAGTAAAGGAAACTACCAAGTAAACTGTTGTGACCCCTGAATCTTGGACCAAAGGTTTTGAGTTTGGGGAGTTTTAGGTGTTTTCTGTAAAAATTGTGTATGTTTCTGTTCTGTGTCCTGTGTACTGTTTGTTTGTATATGTGTCTTTCTTGCTGCTGTTACACCCAAATTTCCCCTTGTGGGACAATTAAAGGATTATTCTATTCTATTCTATTCTATTCTATTCTATTCTAATGGATAATCTTGTATTTTGGTTCTATATTCTGTATTATTTAGCCTTCTGGTTATAGTGTTATATTTAGGTTCATGAGGTTATTATGATTCAGTTGCTGTGCTATTAGTTCCTTATTTGTTCCCTATCTTGCCTTTGTGTTTATCTTCTGTCTTTGTGTCAAGCTTCTATGTCTTAGTTCAGGTCTGCACTCATTTCCTGTTTTACTTTGATAGTCTCTCATCCTGTGTGCACTGTGTTCAGTTCTGCCTCCTCTGTCTCAGTAGCCTGTTATTATTTCCCCCTATTGCCTGTTCCTGTGTGTGCGTGTATATATTTTCTGTCCTTCCCTGTGAGTCGCTGCTCCGAGGGTTTGTTATGTTTGCAAGCCCTCAGCAATGAAGCTGTTTTGAGTTTTATGCCTTGTCTTCCAAGTCTTGCCACACAGCTGAGAACTGACACAAACTCATCGAGATGTGCAGAATATTCTTCACAGAAGGTGAAACAGTCACTGCATCATCAGCAAACATCGGAACAGTTGGTGTTTCTCAAAGGCAAGTGCCATTTAATCATTACATTCTTAAAAAGTTATTGTCACGGTACTGGGTCTGTGACCCAGTGTTTTTGTGTGGGTTTTAGATATATTCTTTATTTATTGTAATTTATGGGTTTTGGTTCTGCTTGTGTTATACTTTTAGACCTAGGATTTTGGTTTCTGTTATATTGCCTTTCTCATGTTCCTCGTCTTGTCACGCTCGTCTCCATGTTTCCTCTGTCTTTACAGTCAGTCGTGTCTCGGTCTCAGTGTCAAGTCCGCGCCTCTGTGTTATACTTCCTGTTTTACTTTGACAGTCAATGTCAATTCCTTTGTCAGTCTATTCTGCTTTGCTTCCTTTGTCTCATTAGGTCTGATTTGTCCCAGCTGTGTTTCCACCTGTTCCCCATCCTCTCGTTGTCCTGCCTGTGTATTTAAGTCCTGTGTTTCTTTCTGTCAGTTGTTGCGTTGTACCCTCACCGTCCTGTGTTTGTCTTCCGTGCTCTGGTAATGTTCTGGTTCTCTGTTTTCTGGTTTTGTTTTCCGTTTTTATATTTCTAGCTTCATGTTTTGAGTTCCTAGTTTAGTTTTCTTGTATTTTTATGTTCGAATGTTCTCCACCAATAAAGCTGCCGCCTTTAGTTAATCATTCAGTCTCCGAGTCCTCCATTTGGGTCCTACATCCTGCCTGCCACACAGCATACCTTGACAGGTGGCCTCACATTTGATTCTAGAATACTTTGGTATAAAGAGTGCATGGTCTACCCAGTGACTTCAAGGTGCCCAAATCATCACCCCTCCACCACCGTGCTTGACAGCCGGTATGAGGTACTTGTGGTAAAATGCTGTGATATGCTAGGAAACATTTACACTTTGGTCTCATCTGCCCAGAAGTTGCTGGGAAGTCTTGTTGTTCGATTAGATGCAAGTCTGTTAAACCTAAGCCATGCTGCCATGTTTCCATGTTAGTTTTAGAGCGAAGAAGCTTCCTCCTGGCAAACCTTCAAAACAAGCTATACTTGTTTCGTTTTTTCCCTTCTTCTTTTTTTCTTTTCGACTTTCCTTTACAATTCAGAGCCATGATGGCAACTGTTGAGAGTTAGTAAACCATCCAGCTACTCATAATGAGCGTTATGTTGCCATGTTTGTCAGCCTGAAGCAACTTATGGACACGCAAGTGGAAGAACAGAAATATAAAATTTAAGACAGCCTGTGCTTCTGTTCCAAGGAGATGGTTGATGGGTTTTATGTTTCCAATTACGTATGGGTTACACAAACAAGAAACAGAGTATTAATTAGACAGCTTTAGTGATAGACATATTTATTCAGTGTGTAGATGCATCCTTAACACGTAAGTAGGTCACTAGCTTTAAAAAGATGAAGAAAACCCCATTATATTGCAAATCATTAGCTCTGTTTTTACCAGTAATTTATGCACACATGTATGGCGCATAAATCAACAGATTATTAGCCATTTTCTGCTGATGCATCGTTTCATTCTACACTACAAGTTTACATCAAATTGTTCAGTCAGTGATAAGTAAGATACGCCCAGTTTATTTGATTCATTAAAATCTGTGGCTGACAAAAGCACCACTGGAGGGTCTGTTGTGTTTTCACAAGACACTGCATATTCATAGGCATTTGATTGCACAGATGCCATAATTAGCTCGGCCGGGAAAAAGCATTCTGAAGTGGTTCTGCCCGAGTGTATCTATTTAAAAGACCTTGTTTTTGTATTGTTTACAGAGTTATGGATCGGAATGAAGTGATGTCAGGGTGAAGGAAAAAAAGCCTGAAACATTTAGTCGATTTACTGTCTCGACCTGTCGTGGAAAAAGTTGCTCAAGCCAGAAAAGTAGTGGATTTGTCTCTGTTGTCTGCAGTGTGAGGAGTAATTTGCTACATTTGGGGAAATGTGGGATAATTTTTGCTTTGTCATGGGGAATGCAATGATTCATGCTAAAAGAAGCCCAACATCTGGCCTCATTAATCATTTCCTTTCAAGTCTGGGTTTTCAGGGAATACTTTTCTATTTTTTTTTTCCAACACATTCTCTCTTCTATCTTTTTCTCCCTCTTTCCCCCACCCCCCATCTGCACTGCTTGTCATCTGTTGACATTCTGGCATGCCTCATCACCCATATCACTCCTCCCTACTCATTTGCTCTTTAATTTGTTTAGATGGCAGGAGAAGGAGAGGGGCGAGAAGGAAAGTGACTAAGGTGTGGTAGGAGGATAGAAAAGAAGGATAGAGTGTGGGAAAATGAAGAAGTGGAAAGTTGTAAATCAAGTTTGATGAAATCCATTTAACAGTTAGGGAGTTCCTCATTACTCACTGAGCTCTGAGTGAATGCAGTGACACATCCACATTAATGCCACATGCTACGCTGCCCGGGGCCAACACAACACAACGATAAGAACAGTGTTTTCCATTCACTGTGATGTCAAGCACCCACACGCCAGCCGTCACGCATATACAGGGTTTGGAAATTGCTGCTTTCTGATAAAGTTCCCATGACCACTGTGATTACAGCTGACACATATGTTACTCTTTATTGCAGTACTTTCATAATGTTGACTGATTGGGTTACTGAAACTGAAAGATGACACTCCAACTAATTGCTAGGACTTGGAAGGATGGAAGCATACATTAGGGTAAAGGAGCGGGTCAAAACACATCATAAACTGCAACTGAAATGTCAGTGCTTTCATGAGAAAAGCATTAGTCATTGCAGTTTTCCCTAAAACAGGATATGTTTACACTCAAGAGACAAATTCCTGATGACTAAGCCCCTTTAAACTTGATGAAGCAGTAATTTAATTCAAATCACTGTTTCTTTATTCCTTATTTTTCTCCAAAACTGTAATTTTTTTCCTAGCCAGATCACAAGCCAGTGCTTTCAGAAGCTCGACAGATCATAGAACATTTCTTTCTAGAGGCCGAGGATGAATTATGTAATCAGTTGCTTAATATAACATACTTGGTGAGAGAACTGAAACAAGAAAGACCTGACTGATGCGATGGCATTCTTCTTCCCTCATTTTCTTTCAGATGGTATCTTTAAGAGTCGCCACAGCAGATCATCTGCCTCCATCTGACCCTGTCCTTTGCATCCTCTTATCTCATGCCAACCCTCTGGATGTCCTCCTTCACTACATCCATGAATTTCCTCTGCAGTCTTCCTCTCTTCCTCCTACCTGGGAATTACATATTCAATTATTTGTCTAATATATCTACTATCCATCCTGTAAACCATCTCAGCTTTGCCTAACTTCGTCTCCAAACTGATCGACCTGATGTACTCATTTCTAATCTTGTCCATTTAAGTCACTCCCAACAAAAATCTTAGCATCTCCAGCTCTGCCTCCTGTATTTTGTCATTCCCACCATCTGCAAACCTTAGATCACAGAAGGTCTCACAACCATTTTGTAAACCTTCCCTTTCAATCTTGCTGCTTCTGTCACAAATCACCCCTGACACTCATCTCCACCCACTCCTGCACTGTCTTCTTCACCTCTCTTGTGCACTGTCTGTTGCTTTGGATAGCTGACCCCGTGTATTTAAATTCGTCCACCTCCACTACCTCTACACCTTGCACTTTCACTGCTACACCTGTCTCCCTCTCAATTACACACATTATCTGTCTTGCTTCTATTGACTTTCATTCATCTTCTCTCCAGAGCATACCTTGCCACCTCTCCAGGCTCTGTTTCACCTGCTCCCTACTCTCACTACAGATCACATTGTCATTTGCAAACATCATACTGCATGGACACTCCTGCCTGACCTCATCTGTCACCCTTAGAACAGTAACTTTAGAAAAAACTTATGTTATGTGACAGGTTCCTTTTATTTTAATGGCTGTTTGTTTGCCAGAAGGATTATGCATAAATAAAAAAGCCAAATTTCATGAAACTTGACGGAAAGATGGAGCATAAACATTACAATTTGATAAACAGGGAATTAACCTTGATGGATGATGCATTTTCTGAATGTCACTGCAATTTTGTTTTGGTTTTTGGCTTGAATAGCTACACTGCAAGGTCAGCAAAGACTGACAGGCAGTAGAACGATAGAAAAAACTGTACCTAACTGTAAGTCACATTTTTTTAGTTACACCCAACTGAATGCAAATGAACAGCGTGTTACCGGTTTAAAAAAACAAAACATTTGTCCTTCATGGCTATAATGTGACTTGCACTTGAACGTGCAAAGTGCAAATAAAGCAGTTCCAGTGAGACAAAGTAGATTGTCTCGGAATTACAATGCAGCAAGTTTAAGTCCCAGTTTTTTAGTGTGGCATTACTTTGGCAATTTTCTTTGGCACAGAGAAGCTGCAGCTGCAAGGACAAGCTCACTGGCACTTACTAACAGACATATGCTAAACTCACTCACAGCGCCATCAGAATATAATCAAGATCTCCATGGTGCAATCTGAGCACAGCAAAATTTATAAAAGCTGGGAATTTAGACAGAGGTGTATTTAAAAAGACCAGTTTAACTTTGAATCTGAAGTCTGGGGCAGCAAAGTGGAAAAAAGGTCACAAAGTAAAAAGGTTTAGTGAGGTATTTTTGTACTCTCAAACCAGTCTTCTTCCAGATGTTTGCCAGATTGTATGATGGTAGAGCTGTGATAACATGAGCATCCAGCTAAAGGGAGTCATTGATGTCATGATTATAGAATAAGCAGCTGCCCCTAGATTTTTTGCAGACAGTGATTCAGTTTTTGAAGAAAATACATACTATACATGAACTGGCTAATCCAGCAGATAGGGCAAAGATGAAAAAACAAAATTAAAGGTGAAAGCCTCTTACCTCATTTTCCTAGTCACCTAACTTGACCTCATTGGAAAACATCTTGAGGTGAAGGAAAAGTGAGGAGAATTTATAAGGACTTAGCGCTGTGCAAAGAATCGGACTAGTCTTGCACTAGAATCTTCACAATGTCTGCCACACTAAACACACCACACTACACTGTCCAGAAGTATGTGAAGTATAAAATATGCATGTTACTTCACCCCATGTGTTCCTCTGGTGAAACATTTTTATATACCCTATAAATTAAATACATACTGCTTTCTTTTTTCCTGCTGGTGAAATTACCCAGTGTAACTCCTTTTCCTCTGTTTTGTTGACGCCTTTTGAGACTGAAGTAAACTTCCCATTCAGGACTAGAAGATCCTGAATGGATTAATGTTCATCCTAAAGGCTGCCAGTACAACAATGGACATATTGACTTATGCAAACTGAACCACGATGAACTTTAAATCAAGTTTGATATATTTAACACCTTGAGCAAAATCTGATTTTATTCTAGCAGCCTAATGTTCAAAGTTCAGGTGTGACTGCAACAGGCTGAAAATTCAAAGCACATCAGCAACAAACTTATAATTAAGATTTATAAGATTTTCACCACTTTTCAGGTGTGTTATTAATGTTGTGTTGCTATGATTTGTGGGATGGCATTATCTCCCCTCCTTAAATAAGGCATGAGCCAGTGTATCCTGTGGTAAAGGAGCTAATAAAGAAGCTCTGAAGTGGCTTTCCTTGGCATTTAGACAATTCAACCAGCCCCTTTTATGGCTACCGTACAACTTCTGGATCATTTTGCTCAGTTGGGAACCTTCCTAAGGAAATTTGACTTCTCAACCACACCCAGCATCTTCCATTGATGACATATTTTCCTGCTATATGTGGCAAAATGCACCCCAAAGTGCTTCAGGATCTGATTTGAGTGATCAGATGCCAGTGCATATTGGTGGTCATTTACACTTTTATTTGGGCTGTTTGCTGTATGAACAAGATATATATATAAAAAAACACACAAACTGCAAACTCACCCTTGGAAACACTACATCTACTCATGTGCCCTTTAAGTGGTCTCCAAAGAAGAACAGGACCAGGAATGATCTCTGCTTTTTGTTGTCTGCAGGTGTCTGTGTAGCAGCAGTGGAGGTGGGCGGTTATATCTAAATATAGATAGTATCACTATCAATGTGGGTATTGGTATTGATACTAGTGTGATAAAATCGATACTTTGTTTCTGTCCTCTAGGTTCAGAATGTGGACCACTGAACTGTGTTAAATACACTTTTTTGGAAATGAAAATATAAACCTGAAACATGCGCTGTGAAAAATGCCTGAACCTTTTGGTTTTTAAGTTTATTTTATTTATAACCTATAACACATTCAAACAACAGAAGTTGACCCAAACTGCTTTAAAGACAAGCACATTTACCTTCCAGGTCTGCAAAAAAAATCCTGATTTTCGAAATACACGAAAATCTGAAAGGTACGTTTTGTTCTGTTAACTAGCAATTTTGGAAAGCACAAATCTAAGTGATTTAGCTGCAGCTGAAAGTATCAGTATCGGTGTTGGTGTTGGCAATACTAGCCCTGTATTTACTTGGTATCAGATCATATCAAAATGTGCAGTACTGCACAGGACAATGCAGCAGTACTAAGAGGAGGTGAGATGGTGTCTTTGGGCAAGAATGATATTTAAACCTCCAGTTTGGCAATTATTTTCCTGAACAAAGACAGTTACCTCAGTGTCCACTTTTCATTCTGCAAGGTCCTCAGATCTGATATCAGTAACGTCTATAATCTCCACGGACTCAAATTTTAAGCAAGTAATCCTACATAATCCTCAAAGAACAGCAATTCATACACGCCTGCCGATTAGACAATTTATAATCGCATAGCTCACTGTAAGATATTGCCATCATTTTTTTTTTCACATATGAAAAAGCATGTGTTTTTAATGAAACCTGTCTGGAAGCTGTAAAGAAATGCTCGGGTTTCAAACAGAAGCTCTGATGCATGTGAAAACAATACAGTCTGTCTTCTGTGTATATTGAAGTGTAAAAGATGTATTCTTTAAAAATATTACCCTATTTCTATTGGGTATACAGTATAAATATTAAAAAAAATTACTACAAGCATTCTTCATAAATAACAAAAATCTATTTTAGATCCGCTTTGTTATATATACAACACACACTCACACTAAAGCTTAATGTACAGACGCGCACTTAAGACTAAATGGGCTCAGCATCAATACAACCCATTATACTGAAATTACAGCTACACAAAGCAGAGAAGCAGGCCCCAAACATACAAATATTCACACATACCCACTGACACAAGGACAGGGAGTCATCCAATTAAGTGAATTTAATGCAGTGTGCTAAACAATAGTCTACATCACAGGGAAATGCGCACAATGAAGCCATATGAAATAACATAATTGTGGTGTGTTTGGCAAACAGGCAAAACAAAAACCCAGTCTCATGTGTGAGTGCTCTATAGACCAACTTCTATTCAGAGGATTTCTGCGCTTCATGGACGTGTCAGAGAGAGATATCATTAAACTCTCACATACTGACAGGCGCAGCAGCTGAAACGATAAATTATGGGTTTGTCCACTTAGATCTGTAGATTGTCATGAAAACAGCATTTCAAAAAAAAAAGAAAAAAGACTTGGTTTAGTACTCTTCAAATCTCAAAACTTCAAAGCGGTGAGGATTAGGCCTCAACTTGTAACAGGACATGGGAGATTACCTGTTTAAAAGATGAACTAAAAATATAAAAACCCTCCCCCAAAACATGGACAAATCCCAACTAAGCAGTTGTAATTTAGCATGGGAGATCTGTCAGCTTTATACTTCTTTATGTGTGGCGTTGGCATGTTCTCCCTGTGTCCGTGTGGGCTTTCTCTGGGTATTCTCCCACAGTCCAAAAACCTGCATGTGATTAGGTTAACTGGCGATTCTAAACTGGCTGTCGGTTTAAAAGGTTGTCTGTCTCTATGTGGCAGCCCTGCGACATACGGGTGTACCCTGCCTTTGATCATGTGACACCTGGGATAGGCTCCAGACTCCCCGTGACCCTGAATTGGATAAGTGAAAGAAAGAAATTAAGCTTTAGACACCCATTTACAACTCATTTAATCACTCAAAGTGCTTTTACCTATATTGCTCATTCACCCAATCAGACGCACATTCGTGCAGGCTTTTATAAACTCCTAACCACTTTCTAACATTTCCACACACACTCCAGTGTAAGGTTCAGTATCTTGCCCCAGGATACTTCTCCCTCTGTTCAAGAGGAGTTAGGGATCAATCCACCAACCTTCAGATTAGCAGATGACCCACTCAACCATCTAAGCCCCAGCTCCCCCAGCATGACGGGCATCACAGTGGTGCCGTGGTAAGCAATCCTGCCTCATAGCAAGAAGGTCCTATAGTTTCAGATCTACTGGCCAGCTGGTGTCCCTCTGTGTGTGGAGTTTGGATCTTTTCTTCCACCTTTCTCCCAAACACATGCATGCTAGGTGTTGGCTGTAGGTGTGAATGTGATCATGAATGTCTTTATCTCTGTTACCCTGTGACAGACTGGTGTCCTGTCCTGTGTGTACCCTGCCTTTCACCCTGTGACAGCTGGGATAGGCTCTGGCACACCATGACCCTGAATTGGATAAGCAGAAGAAAATGGATTCGTGGATCAAACCATGTCAATCTACTCTTTATTCTGTGGATAATAGAAGGAATGTGAAGTCCCTCGGGTCTCTCGGTAGTCTGCTTCTACTGTCTAGCTTTGTCTGAAACCCAAAGCGTTGTTTCATAGCTCAGGATTTCAAATGATAAGTCAGAGTGAGCCGTGCAACAGTGAAAACCTGACAGCCCGAACAGTTTTTGACAAAGGGAACTGGTATGTTAAACTGAAATAATGACAAAACATCATGTTACAGATGTTACAGATGACAGTGTATTATTTTCTTTTTATGGTTATGTCTCTTTATTCTGTTTCCTTTTGGTGAAAAACTAATAATTGATGATGGAAAAATAAGGAGAAACTATGCAAAATAGTCATTAATCCCTCATTATGAAAGCTCAAGCTCTATAGAGCCCCTTATCTCCAGCTGGCTTGGACACCGATTCCATAAGGGATTTCAAGCCAATAGTGCTTGGCAAAGAACAAAAACTATGTTCAAGAAGCTCAAGGACACCCCACTGGCAACCGACATCTAAGAGTTAGCTTGGTTCATCAGGGTCCAGAAAAATAAAGACACACAGATCAAGGTTTTCTCGGGCCAGTATTGTGTGTATATTCTCCAATTTGAGCTCAGCTAAGATAGAAGATTTTCAGCCTCTTGCTGTTTCATCTGTTCTGTGGAAGAAAAAAAAACGGAGGGGTTTTGGGGAGGGTGTTAGCGGGGTCGTTGCACACTGAATCATCTGGCCTTTGTTGGCCATAAACCTTTGTGAAATTGGGACTCACCCAGACCTGAACCATTGGTGTTGCCTTTTATCAAAATGCCAGATGAAAATAGAGGGGAGAGGAGGGGGAGCAAGAAAAACCAACAGATAATAAAGCAACATGAAAGAAGGGTGGAAGGTGGATGGATCTGAATATCTGGGCTGCAGCGTACACAGAAGAAGTGGTGACACAAATGGCGTGAGACACAGATTAGAATAACTGCCATATTTTCTTACTGACTACTCAGACACAGTGTTTCTAGCATATCTCACCATATCACTCATTCGTACAGTATTACTGTGGTACATGCTCATTCTATGCATGCATCACAAACATCAGTTGTGGAGGTGGAGGACAGTGCTTGGAGTGGAGTATTCCTCTTTTTAAGAAGCAGACCCAAGGGTATGTTCTGGCCTCAGGGAGATACCTCCTCATCCTCTCAGTGAGGTACTATGCCAGAGCACAGGAGAAGAGTCTATGACATGTGCAATGTAAAACTGTCTTTGTCAGGGTCTTTAAATTTTACTCAAAAGTGTACGGGTGCTACAAAGATTTAGGAGTTTGAGTATTGGACATTTAGTTGTCGTAGAGCCAAAGTGAGAGCTTAGTTTGCATTGCTAGTAGTGATTAAAACATGTTCCCAGTGGGTGTGGAACTCTACCACAGCTGCTCTTTGTCCCTTGTACTCTTCATAACGTTTCTAGAATTTCTAGGTGGAGTAGAGGGGCGCGTGTGTGTCCATTTTAGTTTCACTGGTAGTTTGCAGCTGGGGGCAAAATCGCCATGGTTCTCAGCTGGAAAAGAGAGGACTGCCTGCTCTTGTTGGCTCAAGTGGTTGTCGAGTGGTTGATAAACCTAAAGGCAAAATCAGTTTACTGGGTGATCTGCATTCTTACATTCAGCCATGGATGCGAACTGTGGACAGGGACCCAAGGATTAATACCGGTGGTACAAATGGTGGAAATAAGCTTCCTCGAAAGCGTGTCAGGTTTCACATTTAGAGAGGTTTGAGGTGCTTGGACGGTCTGCTTCTCAGAGTAAAGTTACTATTCCTCTGAATGGAAAGGAAGCAGTGGATTCCTGGCAGCTGAGGTGTTTTTGGCATGTCTAACTGGGAACAGACACCCAGGGCAGATTCATCCAGCAAAGAGGTAAAGGCAGTGGTGAGGAAGAGAGAGGTCTGGGCAGCTCTTCTTAGACTGCAGCTCTTGCAACAAGGACCACGATAAGTGGTATGAAATCATGTTTGGAGTGAAGTCTGTGGATGATTTTCATCTTTTTTTTTTTTTTTTTAAAAGAGTTTTTTTTTTTTTTTCT